>CM060967.1:88961375-89091375 GCA_030765045.1 Tenodera sinensis
AATATCTTTTGAAAATTTTCAAATCACCTTTTTTGGAACAGTATTAGATTACAATTACTGTTTTAACTACACTATTAGCTGTTGTGGACTTCCTGGTCCTGGGTAAACTTCGAGCCGCAATCCTTCCCCCGAAATCTCGTGTCCCTCCCAGGTCCCCTCCGGGCATCTCCGTCTTTCAATATTTTCAAGGGGTTTTAATTCCTTTGTCCAGTGTAACTTGTGTCGATTTCTAAACTACCAGATGTTGTGGGTATCTTGATCCTGTATGAACTCCGGTCCGCGATATTTTCCCTGGGTCTCGTGTTCCTTTCAGGTCCTCTCTCTGGGCATCTACGTCATCCAATACATAAATATGTATTTGTTTAATTAAAGCAATTCTCAGGGTGCATGTAGAAATGTGCCTTAGCGACATTTAAGATGTCAAACTGTACCATTTTTTATAAACTTAGCTTAGTCATGTCATTCTTTATCCTGACGATCCTGGTAAGCACATTAGGACAAATTCAAGATATTATGGTGTTGTCATCAATCACGTTGTTACATGCGTGCAAATGTTCAAGTCAATCAGACGCCTCGAGTTGGTGAAAATTACAGTACATTGTTAAATTTAGCCAAGTCACCTTTTTATCCTGATGATCCTTGTCAGGACATTAGAACAGAGTCCTCATAATATTGTATTGTCATCGGTCCTTGACATGTGTGCAAATTTTCAAGTCAATCAGACGTCTCAAGCTAGTGAAAATTACTTTACATTGCTAAAATTTAGCCAAGTCACTTTTTATCTTGATATTGGTGGTCAGGACATTAGGAGATTAATGCTATTGTTACATTGTCATCGGTCCTTGACATGTGTGCAAACTTTCAAGTCAGTCATACGTCTCAAGTTTGTGAAAATTGCATTACACTGTTCAAGTTATCCAAGCCACTTTTTTATCCTGATGATCCTTGTGGGGACAATAGGACAAAGTCGTGATATTATTGTACTGTGATCTGTCTTTGACATGCGTGCAAATTGTCAGGTCAATCAAACGACTCAAGTTGCTGAAAACTAGGTTACATTGTTAAATTTAGCCCAGTCACTTTTTTATCTTGATAATGCTGGTCGGGACATTAGGACAAAATGTTGATATAATATTGTCAGCGGTCCTTGATATGTTTGCAAATTTTCAAGTTAATCAGACGACTCAAGTAGGTAGATGAAAATTACATTACATTCCTACATTTAGCTAAGTCTTTTTTATCCTGATTATCCTGCTCAGGATCCTAGGAAAAAGTCATGATATTATTGTGTTGTCATTGGTCCTTGACACGTGTGCAAATTTTCAAGTCAAAATACTGTAAATTGGTGAAAATTGCGTCGAAAGATTCCATTACGTTGATAAATTTAGCTAATTAATTTTGTTTTATCCTGATGATCCTGGTCAGGACCTTATGATAAAGTTATGATATTATTGTATTGTCATCGGGCCTTGACATCTGTGCAAATTTTCAAGACAATCAGACGAGTTTATATGGATGGAAATTACGTCGAAAGATTCCGTTACATACATACATGCACGTGCGCGCGCTCACACACACACACACACACACACACACACACACACACACACACACACACACACACACACACACACACACACAGGTGTAGCTAATATAAAGCTTGTAAAAAGCTTAAACATTGGTTAAACGAAAACTTACAACACGGCACAAATGTTTCTTGCAAATCAAATTAAATACAGCACAAATGTTTCTTGCAAATCAAATTAAATACAGCATATGCGAGAGAGACAGAGAGAGAGAGACAGACATAAACACACGGCCACGGGGATTTGAACGCGAGCTCTATAACCCATGTGGGTACCTTTGTCGTCCTGACTACACATATATTATGGTAAATGCTCAGGAGTATGAAGCCGTCCACTTGTTTTCTCACCATGCGTTACAGCTACAGTGGATATGATCAGTGGCGTGCATACCCCCCAAACAATTTTAAGGCACAGTTCTGTAAATTGTAATCCTAGATCATACGTTTCCTTTTTCAAATTCATTGGCTATGAACCGTTTATTACCAGTGAAATTTATGCATTGTTATTCATTTACATCCTTTGCGTGTACGTGCATATGTGTGTGCTTGTGTATGTGTGAGCGCGCGCGCGTGTGTGTTTACGCACGTGTATATATAAGGTTTATGCATTTTACAAATGATTGTGTATTTTACAAACACTGTATTTTCCTCCTAGACCTGTGGACATAATGGGACACATTTTAACAAGTGGAATTGCAGCGATCACATTATCAACAATATTTGGTTCTATTTTGTTCATTAAACACTCTATAATTTATGAGAGATACAACAATGAAACTATTGTTATGGATGGAAGAAATACCAGTTCCAGTGAAAGTAATCTTCCAAGAAGTTCAGCATATTATAATGTTTACCCGGAACCAGAAGAAACAAATGCTACAGTCAGGCAACATCGCTCTAAGATTGTAGAGGTAAATATGTACTCTCATCACTCAAATAATTGGAATGCATAAGTACGTTATTGCATGTCATGTCTTGGGCCCTGTTCCCTGTACTTGAGCTTCTTCAGGATATAGGGTAAAGGCGGGGCAAATGGACAGGCTAAGCACATTTTTCATAATGAAGGTCATACTATTTACTGTAGAGTCAAAAATATTATTTTAATAGAAGCACTGAACCTTCATTTGACAAAACTGAAAATTATATAGTCTGGAATAAGATACATGAACAGAAAAATATTAATTAGTTTAAGGATGTTACAATGTCCGTTTGCCCCAATCACAGGGGTAAAAGGACACTCTGTTGGGGGCAAATGGACACCAAAAATTTTAGTCACTGTCATCACTTATACAATTGTGGCATATGAAATATGGATCATTTCCAGCCTCTACACACTTAACGTGGTACCAGTTTGCACCAGTTGAGGCACTGAACCCAATTCTCACCTTCCTTGTAGCAATTTCGGCATTTCTTCCAGATATCTTCTGCTTCATAGACAAGATTCTTCTTAGCTCCAGTGTTCCGGGCTTTCGCTGCTACCGCCTTTTCCTTTTTAACACAGACAGTCTTCCTCTTTTTCAGATCATTTATAAATTCTGGGCTTGTAATAACTTCAGACTTTCTCGAGTTTCTTTTAGTTCCTGGTTTGCTTTTAATTTCCAGAGTAGTTATTGGACGAGGACTTATCGAGTCGAGCTTGTCGAGGGTGTAGAAACTTGAGTCAGGCCTGCTTGTGTTGGTGAACTGCGAACTTCGCAATTGTTCCCATTCTCGGGGATTGCATCTTGAAGAATGTCCAACGGTGCCTGATTCTTAGCTTCAAGGATCTCATTTTCAATATCACGTTCTGCATTTTCATGTTGTTCATTCTGTAAATGAACTTGTCCTGGACAAAATACATGGTCTGTAAGACTGTTGGGATTGAAGGGATAAATTCTGCAGTTCCTGAATTCACTGACACAGTTATACTAGGTTTCACGGAAATAAAGTGGTAAAGAAATTCTGCAAATTGTTCCCACTTCATGTAGCCACTTTCTGATAGAACAATTTTAGATCCTGGAGGCATGCCAATCTCAAAATTCTCATTGTATCGCTGACCTTTCATTACTATAAAGGGGGGCACATATTGCCCCCTTGCTGTGACACATGCCATCACACTAATGGTTTCACCCTTTTCACAGCTTGCCTGGCTCACTACATCTTTCTTACTGCGCTGTGATATCACTTTTTGTTTTTGGTTTTAAATCAGCTACAGCCCTGTTTAACCACAGTTAAAAATGTTACCAAGTTTATTCCACAAAGGCATTCCATTCTCTCTTACAGTTTTCACAGCACCTGACATGCATTCTTTGCTCCATGTACAGCGATTTAAAGTTCTTTGCCGGTTCCGAACAATTACTACAAATCATAAACAACCTATTTTAGTTAGTGAATACTTTGGAAAACATTTTTATGTGGATCACAATTATATCTGACTCTCAGAAAGCTTCGATAAGAGCGTGTCCGTATGCCCCCACAGCAAGCTGTCCATTTGCTCCCTTCTACACGCCCTTAATATACAGCTTCCCTGAGAGAGGGCAGCAGCTCCTTGGTTCCAGTAAGCATAACAATATACCAAGGTATTCCCTATGATGACTGTAACACGTAGCAGAAGTTTCTAGAAGCCCTCATAATCCGCATAATCCTTGCAAACTCAGCGCATTTTCTTACAGTTTCAGAAATTTATAGACGTATATTTTTACCTGCAGAGCTTTGAAGCTGGATTCCAACAATTCTGGAAGGTCTACACAGGAAATATTTATACAGCTGACCAACAGAAGCCAGATGAACACTCTGCGTCACAGCATACACTGTTACCAACCTCGGAAGTCAAAATGCGCTAAAATTACTTAGAAGCTGTCCGTTTGCCCCTCTGTCCATTTGCCCCGCCTTTACCCTACCTGGTTTATATGTTTCTTGCCTTCTCTGTAAGAGTTGATTGGAAGTTAAGCCATCTTACGTTTTATGCCAGCCAGTCATATTGCCATCCTAACAGTTGGCAGATAGGCAGTGTCTTAATATCATATCCAACCTAGAATAATTTTGTAACTAACTCAGTGGTGAATGCTTGGCCCTTGCTTGTGACAATGCCAAAAACCTGTCCAAACCATTCTCTAATCCAAGCAGCTTAAGAAATTTGGACAATATAGGCATGCAAGTTTTTATATATTATAACGCATTGCGCCATGTGCATTTCTTCATATTACCTATATCTCATGCAGAGTGAAAGACACCTAAACCATATAGAAATTGCAATATATATGCATACTAAAACTACTCTATCTGAATATGAGGTGGAATTAGGACTGAAAAATACAATGCCGTAGCCGGGATTTGAACCACGGATCTTCCGCTTATCGAGTGCTCTAACCACTAAGCTACCATGGCCAACTTGTCAGCATGAGATTAAATTCCCCAACCGATTCGTACTTTCCCTGTTAGACCACAATGGAAACACCAGCAGCAAGTTTGTTGGCATAAAGGAATAATAATTACTTTATCTGTATCTTAATGACTTATTTCATTGTCAAATAAAATAAATGGCAGTCTTCTCCTAGTTTTGAATCTCGTGTTTCCAGCATCATAAGGTATCATGATTTATCTTTGTCATAGTATACTCTTAATGAGAATTTTCTTTAGCCTGATGTGTTCCTTTCATTCGAAGGAAAGTGAAATACTTGTTTGATTATATTTTTGTGGTTGATAAGTGTAAAAGATTAAGAAACGTTGCAAACATACTACAGTTGTCCAATTGCACGATATTGGAGTATGAACATTAATTTTTATGGTAATATTGTATAGAACTAAGGACAACAAACCCAGAATTAGGTATCTAGACAAGTTCACATAGAGCGAACAACACATTTCAAAGAGTAAACATTTAACATGGACATTCTAGAAGTTTTCGGCATGAATTAGAGATGTCTTGAAGATAGCCAAATTACTATGATAGATTACACGCAAGCACCTTTCAGCCAATGGATGGTCTCATTGTCACCTTGTCAACAATAAGATTCAAACTTGATCAATAATTGTAAAGCATGGTGCTGGAAAACTAATAACTAATAGTTACTGCAACCTTTTCTGCTTAAACACTGATTTCAGGATGTGAGTGATGTGCTGCACAGCTATAGCCACTTTGTCGACAACTTACGTAAGATGGACTATGTCCTCTGCAATATTCGTATGTTTTATTGAATTTCTTTATAATTTTATTTAGCTCATTAATAGGATCTCTTCTAAGCTGCTTCTGTCTGCAATATTATTGTCATTATGGCAAAACAATAGGTACTAGCAGTACATGATCTCTTTTCTCAATAGCCATTGCACTGTTCATGAAAAAGCTCAACCGTTTTAATTTTCAACGAACATTCATTACAGAAAAAGAATGATCATATTGCATCACCAAAGAACCAGGGAACTGGCAAAATGCAATGTCACCAGAAGTATACACTGATATCTCAGATACACAAATTGATGTAATGATCCAATAGCGGTAAGACTTGGAACTAATTATTTTTGACACAATTTATGGGTGCATTGTTTAATTAGCGTATCTACAACGTTTTAGTCAAGTTAAGGACCTGGGTTAGATTCCCGGTACTGGCGTGGGGATTTTAACAAGAACCACTCCATATCATCCACAGTTAAATGGAAAAATTGAAATATTTCATCGCACACTAAAAACATTTATCCGCGTTCATAAAAATCTCAAATGGAGCAGCATATTACCTACAGTTTTATTGGGAGTGCGCTGTTCACTTAGAGAGGGTAATAATGCCAAAATTGCAGAAATGGTATATGGTACTTCATTCAAGTTACCTGGGGATTTTTTAACACTCCTGAAACAAAAATGAATGCAGGCCTGCCAATGTTTGTAAGACAATTGAGGAAGTTGTTGAATCAACTTAAACCTACTGAGTACCTACATCAGTCAAAAGAAACACCATTTATATTTCAAGGTATTAATAAGTCAAGCCATGTTTATTAGAGTCGACAAGGTGAAATCAGCATTACAAGCACCATATGAAGGACCTTATGAATTAATAGAACGAACAGCAAAAGTGTTTACAGTCAAAGTAAAATACAAAATAAAAAGGATATCTATAGACTGCAAACACTGTGAAAGCTACAAGAACAGGATGAGAAGTGCAACTGCCAGTCCGTTTCCGGAGGGATTGAAGTCCATATAGACTAAGAAGGGGGTGATGTAGGAACTAAGCAGGGTTCAGTTAAATACTGCAACATTGGTAGTGTTGATTTTCATGCTTCAAGAGTTGTAATTGTTTTGAGAGTGTGTGATCAATGTAGCTATGAATAAACAACTACGTTAAAACCATAAAGTGAGCTTGTATTAAAAGTAAGTGAATAGCCAGAGAACCTAACAAAGGTTTACTACATTAACTCATTTTAAAAGCACCTAGTATTATCTGGGTTATGGGAAATATGTCTATAGAGATCCATTGTGACTACCTTGTGATACATGGAGAATTTGTTGTACCTCTGTGATTTCGATGATGCGATTGAGGAATACACTATGACCTGATAACCATTTAATTTAGGGGAATGGGACTATATGTGTTGCTAATCATTCCTGATGACAAACTAATACAATGAAAGAACATTCATTCTTGTGTTTAATTCTCCTTTAAACAAAGTTGCCTCAGAGATAGAAATCGCAGAGGGTTAGGTCGCGGGACGGAGGGGGTCACAAATTTCTGCTAATAATTCTGTCCTGAAACACACTTTCAATTGTTCTCATTGAAAGATTGGCTGTATAGCTGTTGCAGTCTCTTGTTGAAAAAAGGCAAAATCACACTCCCTGTCGGTTAACTCTCGGGGGGGGGGGGGATTTTATTCATGTATATACGTGCGTCAACTGTTGACTAAAAAAATATATATATATAAAAAATAAATAAATAAATTAATTAAAATACATTTTAAAAAATTGGGCCTATAACTCTTTCTCCACTAATGGCGCACCATACACCAATTTTTTCGTCATGAAGGGGTATTTCATGAACAATATTAGGTTTCTCAGAGCACCAATAATGATTATTTTGTATGCACACATCCATGAAGGTGGAACCAAGCCTCCTCAGTGAAAAATATTAAATGTGCGCCCAATTACAGGATCACCTGGTTGAAGAGCAAATGCCACAGTTATTTTATATCGTTTTAACTTCAGCAATTTAGCAGCTATGTGTAAAGATGTAAAGAGCTATAAGAAGTGCCTGCCTTTTGTGAAAGACGCCTAAGCAAATTTTTTTTTTTTGGGGGGGGGGGGAAGGGAGTGGGCATTCTTCAAACGATGACCTATGTCGTTTAATGTTTCTTCGGTAAGAACTGTACGCCGTCTTCTGGATTTCTGGGCCTGAACACTTCCTGAGGCCTGAACTATATTGTAAAGTTTATGGATTGTTGTACGGGCTGGAACTTTTACACCTGGAAATCTTTCTGCAGATCACACTTGCACCTGGCAAGCTGAGTTAACACATACAAATCATAAATACATGCTGTGCAGTAGAAAGCAAATGCTGAGCCATAATCCGAGTTGCCTTTGAAACCATCACCATTGCCATGTTGACTTTTGTGTGGGAAGAGATGGACTATCAAGTAGATGTGTGTAGAATGACAAAAGGCGCACACATCGAGCATTTGTAATTATATTTTTAAAAAAAAACAACAAAAAAAACTGAGTTACAGCATACAATAAAACAAGATTCATATTCCTACGCCAATAATTGTACTGTGACATATTAATTTTTGTAACCCCGACGATCATGGAATAAGCCTGTATATTGACTGGAGATGCCGTATTTATATCTGGGCCGCTCACAGGAGATTGGCTCGGCTTGTGCTATGTGTGTGAGCCGCGGAGAGAGTGAAAACAGCTCCTCAACAGCCACCCAAGGCGCCGGCAGAGCAGTCCACTGAGGCAGCTCTGGCACCAAGGGATACTGCTGTTACTGCCGGTCCACAAGTAGTACCTGTGGTACCCGCTGTACCCATGACCACCCCGGCATTAGGGGGAACGCTCTCGCAGGCGGACCTGGAGGAATTTCAGGACCTAACCCTATGGTTTAATAACATCATAAACAGAACCTTGCCTGCACTTCGGAAATTCAAGCTGCAGTACGAAAGCCCTAACCTGAGCCCCATGTAGAAGCATGCCCTACTGGTCCAAACCTTGGCCCAGCTGTTCCCTAACTCAGCCAAGTAATGGCCTCCAGACTTGTCCGGAGACCATTCAGGGCTGCATTCCGGAACGCAAACGGCATAAGGGGCCATTACCCAAGCCTCACTGAGTTTCTGCAGTCATATGGAATTGACATCCTAATGGTCTGCGAAACCCACTTGGATGCAGCAACCAACTTCTCGCTGCTGAGTTACGTCACCCATCGGTCTGATCGGGTCGGCCGACCGGGGGGCGGTACAGCCATTTTCATCAAGAGTCACATCACTCATACACCCTTTCCTCTCCCAGCACTACAACACGTGGAGGCCTGTGCCATTAGGCTTGCCATTGGCGGGGTGGACACGGTGTTGGTAGTGGCATACGACCCTCCTGATAACCGCTTCTATGAAGCTGACATCAATACCCTTCTGAACCTGCATCCTGCGGTATGTATCGCAGGCGACCTCAACGCGAAGCATGCACATTGGCATAGCCGCGTTAGCAATGTCAAGGGGCGAGGGCTCTACCGCCTGATCAGCGGTAACCCAAGCGTTCTTGTACATGGACCGAGAGGACCTATGTTCCATCCGGCCCGAGGGAGGCCAGATGTGCTCGACATCATGCTCACCAAGAACATTCCTTTCCATCTAGACCTCTCAGCGGTCAATGAACTGGACTCCGACCATGACCCTGTCTTGGTGGATTCCAACATTGACCTGCCAGCTCTGGTCACTCCAGACTGGACATACGAGGTCGACTGGGAAGCAGCCATCCTTGAACTTAACCAGTCTGTGGACCCGCGTCCGCGTGTCGATTCTATCGATGCACTGGAGGCGGCAGCCACGGCATTCTCCCAACATATCTGGGATGTGGTACGTGCCCACACGCACCGCATTCCATCCGATATACCCAACCCTCGAACCATCCCCATCAAACTCAGACAGTTGACCAAAGCCAAAGCAACTGTCCGAAGGCTCTGGCAGCGTTTCCGCCATCCCAGGATACAGGCAATCTACCAGCGATTCAAGTCCCTGGCACGACGCCTGTTGCGTTTACACCGTAAGACAGCCTGGGAAAACACGATGGCAAATGTAGATCTCGCTGAGAAGCAACCATCGCGGATAATCAGGTCCCTTAGAAAGGACAAAAACACACATCAGCATCCTCTACATGGCACTCGCGGGAGACTCTTTTGAGCCCCAAGAGAAAGCCACGGCTTTCGCAGACCATCTAGAATCCCAATTCGAACCCCGGGAAGATGTCCAGGACGAAGACTACTGAACTCGTGGAGGCGACGGTGGATTACCTCTACGAGGCACCTCCGCCGCCACGCGCAGATATCCAAATCCCGTTAGTCACTCCAAGACTAATCAGAAGGTTAAAACCTGGTAAATCCCCTGGGCATGATGGCGTCACGGCACCCATGCTCCAGCACCTTCCCCGAAAGGCCGTAGTCCACCTGACGAGGATCTATAATGCATGTCTGCAGCTTCGTCACTTTCCAACTTGTTGGAAGGAGGCGAGTGTGCTCTGCATTTTGAAGCCTGGCAAGGACCCGGTTTTCCCTTCAAATTACCGTTCCATAAGCCTGTTACCCATCGTTTAAAAATTTTTTGAACGATTATTCCTATCCCGCCTCACTCTCTTCGAGGAAAGGCAACTCATCCCGGATCACCAGTTCGGTTTTCGTCATGGACATTCCACTACACTACAGCTACTGCGGCTGATTGAGAAGGTTGCCCTGGGTTTCCAGGAAAACTTCAAAACAGTCGCAGTGCTTTTGGATGTAGAAAAAGCCTTTACAACCACATGGCACCAGGGGCTACTGTATAAACTCAGAGAGGCAGAAATCCCTCCCCCCTACCTCACCCTGATTGGTAGCTTCCTTCGGGATCGCTCTTTTCGGGTGCGGGTGGAGGGGAAGTTGTCCTCGGTCAGACCCATAGCGGCTGGAGTCCCGGAAGGTAGCGTGCTATCGCCGTTGCTCTTTGCTGCCTGCATGTCTGACCTACCCGTGGAACCGCATACTGTTACGTGTCAGTATGCAGACGACGTCCTCATACTGGCACAGAACAAAAATGTTCGGTACTGCTTCCTCCACTACAGCGACAGCTCGATGCTATCGGCAGGTGGAGTGAACACTGGAGAATGGCCATTAGCCCGCAGAAGAGCCAGGCTCTGCTATTGGGCAAAGTTCGAAACTGGCGGCCGGGTGTATCCCTGGCAATGCGGCGGAGAAGAATCCCATGGGTTAACTCTGCCAAATACCTGGGGGTACTACTTGACCGTGGTCTAACCTTCACTCCACATGTCAGAGCAAAGGTCGGTCTGGGACATGGCGCCCTGAGACAGCTATATCCCATAATCCACTCAACCATGCCTACACACCTGAAACTACGCTTGTACTGTGCGATCATCCCGCCCCTGATTCTGTACGGGTGCGAGGTCTGAGGTACGGTGGCTCGTTCCACCATCCGCAGGCTGCAGGCCGTGCAGAACAGGGCGCTTAGGATGATCTACAATACCGACCGTAGATTTCCATCACACTTCCGGCATACCATATATTGTGGACGTCGTGCGGGACAGGACTCGCACAATGTATGCCAAACTCACACCTCACCCAAACCAGTTGGTCAATACCCTGGGGCGATACGACCATCGCCTACCTAGGCGGAGACAGAGCTACCGCTTACCCAAGGACGCCCTTGGCTGGTAAGTACCGCTATCCCTTCACCAACCCCCAAATGTAACTACACTTGGCACCACCACACCTGTCACCTATTCCTTTCGGTTTCCCGTCACTGACACTGCATTGCTCGACGGTTCCACAAGCGGCCGATGAAGTACACAGTAGGGCAATGGTCGCTTGGATGGCTAGACATCCAAGATCTGACACATCCCGCCGCCAGTGACAACACAGGAACCCAACCTGCACCATCAGACATATAAAAACACCAAAGCTTGTAAAACCTTGACAAACCTTTACCACCTCACGGGTAAATCCGTAATTAAACGGATAGGTACCGTGGCCACCTTACCATCCGCCTGGGTTAACCCAGGCGACTCGTACTCACTCCTGGATTCCGCTCTGCAGGAGTCCCAGAGGGCAGTGTACTCTGCCCGCTACTTTTCCCAGCATACATGTCCGACTTCCCCACGGAACAGCACACTGCGACATGCCAGTATGCGGACGACGTCCTCATCATGGCACAAAACAAAAATGTGAGATACTGCCTCCCTCCCCTTCAACGACAACTCGACGCCGTCGGCCGTTGGAGTGAGAAGTGGAGAATGGCTATTAGTCCGGGGAAAAGCTCTGCTCTCCTCCTTGGTAACGTTCGCCATTGGCGGCCGGAACGGTCACTTCGGCTCAGCCGGAGAAATATCCCATGGGTAACCTCCGCCAAATACTTATGCGTTCTCCTCGACCGCGGACTAACATACGCTCCACACGTCCGCGCTAAGACCGGACTCGGTCACGCTGCTCTCAGACAGCTCTACCCTATCCTCCGATCCACCATGTCCACTTACCTAACTACGCATTTACCGGGCAATCATCCCGCCATTGATCTTATACGGCTGTGAAGCCTGGGGAGCAGCGGCACCCTCCACCATACGCAAACTGCAGACAGTGCAGAATAGGGCGTTAAGAATAATATATGATACCGGACGTAGATTCCCGTCTTACATCCTTCACAACCACTCCGGACTAGCCTACATCATGGACTTGGTAAGGGAGGGATCCCGAACCATACACATCAAACTGAATTCCCACACCAATCACTGGTACGGGCACTAGGTCAATACGACCACAGAGCACCTCGTAGAAGGAAAAGTTACCGCCTTCCTAAGGACGCCCTTGGATAATGGTAATGCCACTCCCATCATCTTACACATAATTACCCCAACACCTATTCCTGCCCCCTTCCTGCAACCAAACTTAGGTATGCAGGAAGAAACCATTGCCCGCAGACACAAAAGCTGTAAAACATTTGGAACACCTTCTATACTGCACAGATAAAGTCGCAATTAGTGGCTAGGTGCTGTGCAGATAAACATACCGTACAGGAGAACCTGTACAACCTGTTCTCGAATGCTGGAATCTCCGCTCTAGCAGACCACGGCTAGCAATAATTCTGACTCCGGCCGTGAAAGTTTCCGACAACTCATTGCATTTTGTTCCTAATTCAGATACATTTCATTAAATAATGGAGTTCTAAGAGATCTCTTTATCTCTTTGTATAGCCTCTGAACTTCATTGAAATGTTATGTTTCGGTCAAAGAAACCCCAAGGATGTGCAACTTTGGCCCAATTTTTAAACACTAAAAAATCTGACGTGTTGCACTCACATGACTTTTCTTTACTTTTGTACTAACCATTCTTACAAACTCTTATAGCTATATCTTCTTCGTGTTGAGATAAGTATTTGTACAAATTCTCTTATTGCTATTTCCTTGTAGGTGAAAGGGGAATATTAGACAACACTAGGCTTTGAGCGACAGTCAAATGTTTTAAAGCTTTGAGATCCCGTTCCCTTTGCACGCTTAACATATAAAAAAATGAACAACGATGATCCATTTCACGAAAGTTTTAAGTTTTCCGAAACTGACTCAAATAACAAGGAATATCTCCGAAATGGTTCACACTAAAAGAAAATTCATTCAGACATAAATTGTGTATTTTAGTGAGATCTACATCTTTTGTATGTTGAGAATTTGTCTATCTCTAACGGTTTACCAGTTATGCAAAAGTCGTCCAGAGTAAATACGACTACAGGGGCTATAGCCAGAAAATTCACGATATGCATTTCATTTGTCATCAAAATATCTCAAACATATGACATTTTAATCAAAATCGTTAGAGCTATTTTCAAGAAAATAAAAATTTTCCATGTAAAGGGTAGTTTAGAGTGGGACTATTTTCTTTAAAATCTTCGTGTTGCATCCTTGAAAGACATTAAACTTAAATACCAACTTTGGTTTTTAACCGGCTTTTCGTTTCTGAGTTATGTTGTACACACACACACACACACACACACACACACACACACACACACACACACACACACACACACACACACACACACACACACACACACACACACACACGGACCTTTTTCTAAAAATGCTTTTTTCTTTTTTGGATTCAGGGGGTCTCAAAACATATATTTCCGGTGAAATTTCGACATCGAATTTTTGGGTGGATTACAATGCTTCCCCTACTTACCAGTAGAGAAAGTAAAAATGTACCTATCACCAGCAGTGTCTGTGACCACTGTTGGACTTTCTCTTGGAACTCTATAATTTTCTGAAGCAAACAATATTACTATTGGATTACAACTAATGAAGTGAGATAATTTCTCTTGTTAAAATCCATGACAAATGGGCCAAAGTATCCCCATTTTACAGTACCTGAAATTCAACAAATTCTTGTGGTATCTGCAATGATGTTTTTGCTACACCTAATAGATACAGGAACTAATTCTTAATTTGCAATGGCACTGCTAAAAAACTTCTAAAAAGTCACACAGAGTAAGAAGCAGCCTTGAAACTGAGAGGTATAATATTAAATATTTACATGCTTTAAGCTGTCTTAAGTCGCAAATACACAATTACGTAATGAAAGGAAAAAGGAATGTTGCTTCCTTGTTGCAACAACCTTATACTTTGTTGGATATTTTATCAAGGCGAACCGCAGGGAAATAAAATGTTTTAAGTGTTCTATTTTTAAATATTTTATTTTGAGCTTTGCATGTGACATGAGCTTTGGTGTCTTGCCGTTTGATTTTGTCATAAGAAAGTATATTTCCAGAAGGGAACGTGAAAGTGTTGGATTCACAGTGCACCACTAAGCGTGGTTTATGGGTAAGTTGGTCTTTTTATAACTAAGGTTAAAACTCAAAAGTTAATGCACAGTTGTTATGAGATTCATCCAGAAACTAAGTTTCTGTGGCCAAGAGAGACAACAAAAAGCATCATTAGGTAAGCAATATTTATTTCACATTTTCATGCCGGAAAGTGCTTCGTGAGATGCAAATCCCTGGCGTGAGGTTGGTCAAAAATCTCCCATCCAAACTTAAGCAGCAGAGGGAGAGAGATGTAGGTTTAAGGGCGCTCAACTACATGGTTATCAACGCCCTTAAAAACAATTCATGGCAAAAGCCAGATATAAACTTCAATGTAAAATAAAATTACTAGTAAAAGGAAAATAATAAATATACAAAACAACCAGGCAAAAGTCTGAACTAAAACAAAGCGACAAATAGGTCAAAAGTGTATAAACTGAGATATCTAAAGTTTCAAATACTTAAGCTCATGTTAATCTCCATTAAAAACTTAAAACCCTTACGACCGCTTGCTTATCTTCCGCCAGGACTTCTGCAAGACTGACAGACAGCTGCTGAGAGTTTCGAAGGTGCGGTGGAGAAAAGCACTCTAGCAGCACGTAACGGACTGACAAAAGGTTGAGATGGTCGAGAGATGGTGATCAGTGGCGGCCGGCCCTAATGTGCTTATGTGCTACAGCACATAGTTAAAAGAAGAGAGAGAAAATTATTTCATTTTATTATTTTCCCCTAACAAGAAAATGATATCTTGAAACAGACACTCCGTTGTGTATTGTTACGATTTAAATCGTCCGCTGAGTTATACGTCAGCATTCAACCTCCAATGAAGTATGAGATGTGCTTAGCACAAGGACACCATCGAGAAAAGGCAAGTGCGCGTGCGCCAGTTATCCTTTTTCCTCCCCGACATGCACCGAAATCCTCTACAAACTGCGCCTTTCTGTGCTCAACGAAAAAGATCCAAACCAGAATTGCCAACATTCGTACTTGGTGCTAAAGATCTTGGGTTACTAAAATTGTACAGTATTTAATTAGGAAACTTTTCTAATGTTAAAATGCGGTAATTAGTAACTATTTTCAATTCTTATAATAAATAAAATTAGACATATACAGTACAGTACGTCTAAGGTTACGTGAATATGACCTGCATACGCAATAATAGTGGACGGCCTAGTATATCAAAACCAGTGTTGGCGCACGTGGTCAGACCATTCATATATACAAGCGTAGATTAGCGCCAGCCGCCGTGCATAAATAATATTGTTTACGAGATTTTCAATCTGTTTGGTGGATGCAGTATTTTTATGTCTAGTTAAGCGTTGTGTTTTTCAGTTTCCGAGGTGAGTGACAGTTTAAGACAATAGTGAACAGACATGAATTCAGTTGATAGTTTATTTAAAACATAATTTTCTTCTAAATCTTTAGAAGATAAAATACAAATTAAACAATTAGGTAGGCCAGTCCCCAACTTAAACCTAACACAAAAAGCGAAAGGCGCCGGCAGTCGGGAATACACACGCCAGTTCAATAGGAAAGCATATGACGCATGTAACTGGATTTGTGGCTGTGATATTAGAATGCCCTGTTCTGCTTTCCTTGCCTTCTTTTTGGAAATAGTGATACATTTAGTAAAACTGGTGTTAAAGATTGCGGCCATCTTAACTATTTAATTAAATTGCATGGTGAAAATAAGAAACACAACAATGCGTTGGATCTGTCCATGCTTGGAACAGTTAATATTGCCACAACATTAATCAGAGCCTACCAAGAGAGTATTATAAAACACAACCAGCAGGTAGAAAAAATAGACACATTTTATCTAGGATAATAGACTGCATTAAGTTTTGCGGTGCCTTCGAGCTTGCCCTCGAGGGGCATGATAAATCATCAGAATCAGAAAATCCTGGAGTATTTTTAGGACTCGTAGGCCTTATCAGCAGCATTGACAATGCAGTGAAGGATCATATGGAGTCAAATAAAGTTTTCAAAGGAACTTCGAAAACTATACAGAACGAGCTGTTAGACTGCATGCTCGAAGTCTGCCGTAAAGCAATTTCAACGGAAACTGACAATGCAGATTATGTCTCAGTAATGTCAGATGAGGCAACAGACGTCTCTGAGCACACGCAATTAGTTTTAGTGTTCAGATATGAAACTAATGGATGTCCAGAAGAACGATTCTGGGGATTTTTTTAACACCAATGGACAAAATACCGATGCCATTGCGGAATGTATTGTAGGGGATGTAGATAATATTTTGAAGGTTAATAAAAGTAAATTGATTGCACAGACATACGACGGAGCATCTGTTATGAGCGGTGAAACTGGTGGCGTTCAAGCTAAAATAAAGCAATAATATCCTTATGCTCATATTCATTGCTACGCGCACCATGTAAATCTGGTGATGGAACGTGCCGCGTCGCAAAATCGAGCCGCTAGGATATTTTTCAGTACACTTTCGGCATTTCCAGCATATTTTTCTAGGTCTCCCCAACGAGTTGCTGCTCTAGAATCAATCGTTTCCAAGAGAATTCCCAGTGGATCATCAACACGGTGGAATTTTAAATCTAGAACCGTAAATGTTATTTACGAAAATAAAGATGAACTTGTTGAATGTTTCTCGGAATTGGAGCAATCTTAATTTGGAAGATCCCGAATTTAATTACATGCTCTCTTTTTTCACAAAGTTATGCCGCACGTGGACATTTCTGTGCAATCAGATACAAGCCAGAAATGTCGACGTGATTAAAGTTAAAAGCAATATGACGACATTCATTCAGGCGATGCACTCTGTGGAAGATCGCGACAATGAAGAAACAATTGAAACACCTGCCAAACGTCGAAGAACTTCCATGGCCAATGATGCAAAGGAAATATGCGATCGAATCATAGAAGAGGCTCGCACTCGTTTTCAATCTCTCGATCACTTAAATTGCAAAAAAATTCTTAATTGTGAGATTTTTTGGCATTCTCAAAGCAGTTCCCAGATAATCTCATTGATGAATGATGCAATCCTATTCCTCATTTGACAAAAGAAGGTTTAAAACAGAGCTAAGTGTGTTATATTCCCGACCAGACTTCAGAAATATAGCTGGTGCGTGTTCGCCAACATCTTTTACTTCTAATACATTTTATTCCTACTGAGACTTGTGGAAATATATCCCAAACCTGTACTTAATATAGCAATCGCTAAATTAATATTTGCATCTGCCATATTTATTTCTCTCGCTTGCTACGTGAACTGTCATTTGTATTGGACCAAATGGTATTGTGTGCAATTCTATTGGTTACAGAAACTTTGGTAAAAAATGTTGGACCGGGGGACACCCGCTTTGCATTGTATTTTCAGTGCGCTTAAGTGAACTACTTCAGCTAGTTTGTAAGGTACGAGCCGCCACTGCGTAGTAGCACATAGGTTTAAAAAGTCACGAGCCGCCACTGATGGTGATACTGGATTCTGTGGGTGCTGCGGGTGCCGCCTTTGCTGCGAAATCCGCCATTTCATTCCCCGGCAAACCTATGTGACCAGAAATCCATTCACACACCACGTTTATGTCAGAAGTTTGCAAACCATGGAGGGCGTCTTGGATACGTTGTACAATAGGATTGTAGCTGTACAGCTTACGGAGGCTCTGAAGTGCATTAAGAGAATCAGTCAAAATCAGGCAGTCACCTAGCTTATGACAGCGCACATACAAAACAACTCGATATATTGCATACAGCTCAGCAGTATAAATGGAAGTGCTATTATGAAAACCGAATGTATGTGGTTCAGTTCCATAAACTTAAGCACATCTAACACCGCTCGTGTTCTTTGATCCATCGGTGTAAACAAAACGTCGGTCAGTGTAGCCTGAAAAAAATTCTAAAAACACAAGTGCGGATACTAGAGATAGGCATCGTGGACTTGGTGTACGGTCATTCCAAGATCTACGTGAGACGTGCCGGGTAACAAAGGGAAGTGGAGCTTTTCGCTCTTAGGAAACACGTTTGGCATTTGATTAGCAAGGTTCCTAAGAAGCTCCCGGAAACGGAACCCCGCTGGCTTAGGATTAAGGGTACTTTTCTTATATCGTTCTCTTAATGTGGTGGTGAAAACGCCAAAGTTGGGTGCTTAGGCTTATATCTAAGCGCACAACCATAATTTGCTAAGATAAGTTCACGCCGATATTGGAGAGGAGGTTCTGCCGATTCGGTCTAAAAGCTTACAACTGAGCTTGTTGGAAAAGCGTCTTACTTTTCTTATATCGTTCTCTTAATGTGGTGGTGAAAACGCCAAAGTTGGGTGCTTAGGCTTATATCTAAGCGCACAACCATAATTTGCTAAGATAAGTTCACGCCGATATTGGAGAGGAGGTTCTGCCGATTCGGTCTAAAAGCTTACAACTGAGCTTGTTGGAAAAGCGTCTATTGCCATGCGTATGCCTCTATTATGGACCGTGTCTAATCTCAGCACCGATGGTCGTGCTGAGGAATAAACGTTACACCCATAGTCTAGTTTGGATCGGACTAGTGCGCGATACATTCACAGCCAAATTGTCCGATACCCTCCCCAGTATTTGCCACATAGTACCCGCAATATATTCTGGGAACATTCACTTCTGGCTCTCAGCTGTGCTATGTGCGATGACCAACTAAGCTTCCTAGCCAAGTTGAACCGCAGGAGACGCTTCTCATCTGCGAAGGGAAGTAAATCTGGACCAAAATCGTCTCCTGCGGCGCCAGAAATTAATGCAGACTGAGAAACGAAAGCCTTTTTTTTTTTTTTTTTTTAGCTCCATTCTCGAAGGTTGTCCAAACATTGCTGCAGGCGCCGTTCCAAAAAAGCCATGCGCTGAGAAGTACAATAGGCGGTGACGTCGTCCACGAATGGGCATGACGAAACTCCAGGTGAAACACATTTCCAGATGGAGTTAATTGAAAAAGCAAACGACGTGATATTCAGTGCAGAACCCTGAGGCACTCCATTTTCCT
The DNA here is from genome assembly GCA_030765045.1 of Tenodera sinensis. Taxonomy (NCBI): domain Eukaryota; kingdom Metazoa; phylum Arthropoda; class Insecta; order Mantodea; family Mantidae; genus Tenodera; species Tenodera sinensis. The sequence goes on from CM060967.1 coordinate 88,980,937, forward strand.
GAACAAAAGGATTGGAAAAAACCGAGCCGACCCTTACTCGGAAAACTCACCAGAATGAACAGTGGTAGGCGTCCACGTATGTTCCAGGTATGCAGGGTCGTGGAATCCCTGCCCGCCAACAGTGTCGTAACCCGTCTCGAGATCGAAAAATATGCCAATGACAGTTCTTCATAAATCCGTTAATTATATGTATATGTCGATATCGACACAAGATGGTCTACAGTTGAACGGCGTCGTCGAAAACCACACTGGATATTAGTCAATAGGCTGCGACTTTCTAATCACCATACCTATCGTCCATCACCTTCCAAACGCAACTGGTGAGGGAAATAGGACGGTAGCTGGAGGGAAGAAGATGATCCTTTCCAGCTTTCGAAACCAGTATAACGATGGCCTCCCGCCAGTTTTCTGAAACAACCCGAAAACGATTATAGACCTCGAGCAGGAATTCCCTTCCTTCAGGAGAGAGCTGTTTTAACGTTTGTACGTGAACACCGTCTGGTCTTGGTGCTGATAGTCACGAAGATGATAGAGAATCCCTCACTGCGCCATGGTGAAAAGGCGATTGTAATCTTCTACGTTTCCAGAACGAAACGCAAAGCCTTGAGATTCCACTTGAGTTTTAATTGGAAGGACCTCATGGGAGTAGTTATCCGAGCTAGACACTTGAGCACTGTTGGCCACTTCAAATAGATCAATAACAGCTCCTGTAGCTGTTTTTAAGCCCGTAATTGGTATATGGGTCGATTTACTGGCTACGTGCCATAACTTATCCCATACAACCGAGGAAGGTGTATCTCGGTTAAATGAAGCCACAAATTTGCCCCATAATGTGTTTTTGCTATCTTTAATGACTTGTCTGGACCTGGGACGCATTTTCTTGTGTTGGATTAAGTTATCCAATGTAGGGTGACGTTGAAAAGTCCTAAGAGCATGCCTTCGAGCACGAATGGCAATCCGACATTCATCTGTCCACTAAGGGACAGGAAATCGATGGGGGTGGGCATTCGATCGCGGAATAGATTGCTCAGTATCAGAAAGAATTCCCACGGTGAGATGCTGTGCCAAATCATTCACTGAGGATGCTCGTTGTAAGTAAGCATGGCCAAGTGGGTGTAAAGGTTCCAGTTGGTATGGTCCAAATACCATCTAGGAATACATGTGGAACATGTATTTTGCGTTAAGAGACTAATAAGTAGACTCCGACAAAATAGTACCAAAATAGTCTGTTTACTTGATTACACGTTAAGCGCAATTGAACGTAAGACAGCAACAGCAGACGGTACGGTCATCACATGAGCAAGCGGAGGAGCGCAGTAGCTTCAGTTGACACACTACACACTGTAGTTTTGCTTCCCTTTCGACTCTACCTCAGCCAGTCGTGCACATTATGTAAATAAATGCTATCTCGTTAGTTCGATTGTTCGTAACTTCACCGCTGGGTTCTATTTTGCAGCAGTCTACTAATAAGACATGGAAAGTGGTCACTATAGTGCTTTTCAAATGGGAAGGGTTCTGATCTGCAGCCAATGAGATACGTTTACAGCACAGCGTTGCAAGCTCATTAGCCCCACTCTTCATATTTCTTGGCCTGCGTCAAGCCCCACTTAAGGAGAAAGCAATATGACAACACAGCAGGACTCCGATTGGTTACCGGCCTGGAGACTCTCAAGGACAAACTCCTTCCCATTTGTAAAGCACAGTAGAATGTAAATCAAATGACATTCCATTGTAAGAAGACTGCCAACTGTGAACAAACTGCAAGATCAAGGTGTGAGAAACTATGGAAGGAGTCCGAAAGAAATGTAGGGTCTCCAGTGTTGAGGAGAGCTAGGTTGTAATTGTCCAAGAAATCAGGGATCAGGTTGCCTCTTCCACAAGTGCGATTTGGACCTCAAAGTGGGTGCTGTGCATTGAAGTCCCCCACCAACAGAAACGGTATTGGTAATTGGGAAGCCAGATCTTCTAAATCAGTGTGCAAGAAGTCATAGGCAAATATAAGTTACAAATGGTGAACTAGATGTTTGGCAGTATAATCCTTACAGCAACTGATTGCTTATCAGACCGTAAGGGTACAGATTCCATATATGTGGTGGACACAGTTTATCGGCAGTTCCCAAGAGTTCAACCTGACTGACATTACACTAAACAGCAGATGAAAGTATCTCAAAAAGCAGTATTGTCAACATACTTAATAAAGGCATTTCTAACCTTAAATATCACAGGGTTAAAGTACCATGCTTTCAAACGATAATGAGTGAACATCGTTACCACACAACAAAGAACATACACACCTTCGGCAAATCTTGTTCTACAATAACAGTTTTGCATAAAATCACTTATGAGCGCTGTATAATGTATATTTAATGCACTCCCGTGTAGCAAATGCAAAACTAACAACAGTAACTATAACTGCATATACTGCTCTAAAAGAATTCAAGACAAAATCACGCAAGCACAAGCAGTACATCCACATATGAATGAATGAATTAATACAGCATCTAAACAGAATCTTGTTTTAAAATCTATCAGTTGGCCTCTCTGCAATGCATTCATAAACAAGGGTTACTGTGGCAACATAACAGACGCAATAGTACCAGCTATAGCTGTAGCTTTACCATGGTTATATGTTACAAACAGTTGGCGGCACTAATGCAACCTAACGGATGGAATATCACCAGATATAACCAGACTGCACCATGATGGGGGGAAAAGTGTCAAGGTTGTTTTTGGGGTATCTCAATAAGCTGTGCCTACTATACGTCATCTCTGACAAGCATCATAGTGCCGCCATGTACCAGAACACATCTTCTGGTGTAACATCACATCTTACTGGAGTGTATCGCCTAAGATGGAAAGCATCTTGTGGACACAGCTTAGTCACCTGTAAACATGAGACCAAGGTTCATTCTTATTGAGCAAATGCTCAAGCTCTGGTTGTTGTGTTCTAATACCACGTCTGTTCCATTGTAGGACAGCCATGCTGATATTTGTATTGGATAAGTACTGTAAAGTTACTCTCCATTGCATTGAAGTAGGCGGTGGTTGATTCAATTTAGCCCTTTTCGTATCTGTTGGGCTAGGACATTTCTCTGTTTTATCCTGCCTCTTTTTCACCGGTATTCTTGCAGTGTGGGCAGGATCTTCTTGGATCTCCTCTACCAAGCTGTTACGTTTCCCCATAACAAACTTCGGTTCGAGAGTCTCGAACAGATTGCCTCAAACCTATTGCTAAGCATGCTAGCAAACATGAAAGTTGCCAGTCTGTATCCATCCCAGAGGGTTCTTCAGAAGAGAATCTTTGAGGGGATGAACGCTGATTCTTGTTTTCCTTTGGTTTACTGCGAACAGACACGTTTTCTTCTTTGAGGAAGTCAGATTTTACATACCGTTTCCTGAACTCTTTTGATAGATCATCATGGGCTTACTTGTGCCATTGTTGGCAATTTTGACAGTAACCTTGTAGTAGTGCTCTTTACTTTTGCGGACTTGGTAGGAGACATAGATTTACCTGCATATCTTGAGGGCTTTAGAACTGTTCTTTCTATGAGAATCCTTTCTGAAATTGTGGCCCTGTTTTGATTGGTGGTTCGTGTAGCAATTTCTCTTTTCATTACCTGCCTAGCTGCAATTGAGGCATAATACTGGACTTAGGAAGGGTGGGTGACAGATATGGAGTTTCTAGTCTTCTGAGAAGGACACCTTCTCTTTGACTCTGATTTCCTGGACTGCCCTTTCCTCCATAAAACGGGGGTATTCTCGGGAACTAGCTGGATGTTCACCACTGCAGTTGACACAATTTCAGGCAGTACAGCTGGATTCAGCATTCTTGGCCCCTGAAGGAAATAAATGTAAAGCTTGAAAGCGAGTTACTTACCAAGCCAGGTGACTGCTGACAGCAAGCGAATTGGTGCGTAAGCGTCATATGCTACTCACATAACGTTCTACTTCGTAAAGTAGTATGTACAGTCCATGCAGAAAAAAATGTCTATACAATGTGCCTAGCTTAATTAGCTGTGCAAATGTGTTCGTATTAATACATGCATCACTGCAGATATTGTAGATTTAGTCTTTTTCCGTTTAAATTTCCGCTTATCCTGAGAAGACGAATGTCGGGTAACTTAAAGCTCCATGGACCTCGGGCTCATTTGAGCATCATTTCACCCATTTCATTCATTCACCGTCCGATATGACATTACGTTGGAGGACGTTAATTAAGAAAAAAAGAAAAAGAAAGAAAAAGAAAAGAAAAAAGCACGTTTTTCCTAAACATAAGAATTATGAATCGTTCTTCTAACGACACATTTATCGAAGTCATCTAGATCCGTTACTCATTTCGGAACTTCTTTTGCCTGGAGTTCCAAAAGACGTGTTCTGATTTTCATGTTGTTCGCGTTCTTGAACAATTCTTTTCACTGTTATTTCTGACGCTCCTGTGGCATCTAATACGCATTTTTGAACTTTTTTAATTGTTTTGAAAAACTCTTGTGATGTAAGCAGTTCTTTGCTTTTAGCTTTTTTCTTCATGTATGCCCATACATTTGAAACAATTTCGCTACTCTGATTGTGTAATGTTTTGGATCCTAATGTAGAAAGCAATGGCAGCATACTTTATTTATGCTATGATCAATGTCTCACAAATTCACTATATTCATTCTTATCGCAAACATCTTAATATGTCTTTAATTACCGCACGCTGCACAGAAAATTAATTGTGAATTAGCAGGGACTGTTGAAATCAGCAGGCATCACTACCTTCCCCCTTCCGGCCCCACTTGTTGTGCATGGTTTCATTCCCAGAATTATATGAGATGACGAGAGAGACAGAAACTATAGGTTCGCCTACAAGACTTCCACTCAAGGCCAGGGGCCAAGAACTGTGAATCCAGCTGTACATGGATCGTAGTGCACGACGCCTCTGCAGTTTACGCAGCTAGCTTCTCTGTTACACAGTTCACTTGTGTGTCCAAAGTGTTGACATTGAGTGGGTTCTGCATGTACGATCTTCGGTTGATTCATATCCTGCCTAAATCCTTTGTGGGAGATGTACCCGATCAAAGATCAGGAACATGGTACGAGTGAGCTTCAATTAACCTCTTCCTTTGCAATCAACCCAATAAAAACAGGTAACACCTTGCTCTTCTAGATTTTCCTTAATCTCCTCATTGCTTAGTCCGTCTAATGTGCAGGTATTAACCACACTGCGTGATAGTTCAATGTTCTGTGTAGGTCAACATGTCCCGGATAGCTGGTTAATATGTTTGCTTTTTGTATCTTTGTTGCCTGGTCTGCTGAATGAGCTTCAACCAGGAGCATGCCATTGCGAGATCTAGTGCACGACTTCACTGGACCAGCTAGCTTATCCAGGCCCTTTTGGATTATAAATGGGTTCACCGATACAAACTTTTTACCTTCCTGAGTTCCAGAAATAACTAAGTAGCGAGGACCACAAGACTCGACTACTTCCTTTACACTTAATTTATTATTTTGTTTTGGTGTTTTGGGATGCACTATGGCAACATAACCCTCAAGCATTGCAAATGTCTCCGAAAGCATACTCACATCTTGAGCGCCGCCCCAGCTTATGTGAGAGTCCTAGCCTGGACCTTGCTCACCCGCTCACCCGCTCACCCTAGGGTCATACCTCCCACTGTATAGACACTTAGACAGAGGGACCCAATCGCCTTCAGGAGTGCATCAGTGGCCCCTCCCCGGGACTGATCTTTATCAAAGGGTACGAACACAGGTCCTACATGATAACCAGGGGCTGGGAATTACACGGTCACCCCTTGTGTCTCCCCATCCATCTACAACTCATGCAAAAGATATCCATTAGACTGTGTTCAGGGAGGTATAAGGTAGGAGGTCAAACACACATGTGGACCAAAGTTGAATTGGCGTTTAGCATATGCTCTCTCACCCCTTAGAGGAACCCACTCGAGAGTATGTCATGGGAGCCAAACCTGTACCTACTGTAGTAGGCCCCCTGAGGGGGGGGGGGGGGCGGGTGATCCCATGTTGCATGAGCTGTATGAGGGCATGCATTGTCCTGCGAAAGCATAATGCTTTTTGTCAGCATTCCACATCTGTTGTTCTCTATATCGACCTCCTCAGATTTCACAATGTTTTACAATACCAATGGGTATTTATGGTTCTCCCCTTATAGTAAAAACTTGCAGAGGACACCACATCGATCCCAGAAGAGAGCAAAGATGATTGCTTTGGTAGAGATTGTCTCCTTGAATTTGGCTTTGCATCTGAACCATATGACCACTTCCGTAGCGCAGTTGGTAGCGCGCTTGCCTCTGGCGCGGAGGACCCGGGTTCGATCCCCGGTACTAGCATGGGGATTTTATCCCCTCTGGGGTGCAGCCTCGTTAGGTCCCGGGGGGACCAATTGAGGAGCTACTTGATGGAGAAGTAGCGGCCCCAGGTCTAGAAGACCGCATAACTGGCCGGGAGGGCTCGGGGCGCTGACCACGTCCCACCCTCCAGTACTGCACCTCACCAATGACGCCTGTAGTGAGCAGAGGTGGGGGACGCAGCGGCTGGGCGGTAGGTCTTGGCCCTTCGTGGGCTGTCACGCCTGGGTTTAGTTTTAGTTAGCTGAACCATATGCTGCCAATGCATGGATTGTTTTGTTCCTGGCAGTGACAGATGGAGATGAGGGGCTGCAGTGCTGCGGCACCCCCAGGTATTTCTAACTCAATGACTCACCTTATGTTTTGTAATACAGATTCGTATTCTGCTTTTAAAATAGTTTTAAATGTTGCGCTCATCGAGTTAAATGCAGTCGATTAGTATCGAAGTACTGCTTACAGCAGCTACTTCCCCCATGCAACTGGCGAAAACATTTCCTCCCCTGGCACTGCCAGGCTAAAAGAGTTCACTCTCCACCCATATTCCTTCAGTTTCCTCCCCCTCCAAAATCCCTGCATTGCCTTGGAACGAGCTGCAAATCATGCAGCACTCAATGCTTGGAGAAGTCGGGGGTGGGCAGTTAGAGGGCTGTTTCATGTGTTCTAAGTGAGTGTAGTAACTACGATAGTGTCGCCAACAATGAATAATTCTGCACAATATTTGCAGTCTATTCACTTCAGTACATTAACATTATAGGAGACATGTAAAATTAAGCATCGTGGAAGGCCTACACCCATGCTAGACATTAAACAATCATCTACAAGTCGACAAAAAGAATATGCGAGGTATAACCGATCTTAGAAAACTGCTTCAAAGATCAATAAACATACAAACTCTGAGAAACATTTAAACAACACTGTGAACTTGGCTATGTTGGGAAGGGTAAATATTGAAGGGAATTTTAGTTTAGCTCATAAAGAAGCCATTAATGAGGTAAGGAAAAACAGAGAGATGTCAAGAATTATTGATTGTATTAAGTTTTGTGGAATCAATGAGTTGGCATTAAGAGGGCATAATGAAAATGCAGATTCTGACAATCAAGGTATATTCCTCAATTTGATCAAATATACAGGTGAAATTGATTCGTTGTGTAGTTACATTTGGAGAGTTCTTCACCTTTTAAAGGCTTATCAGAAACTATTCAAAATGAGCTCCTTGAATGTATGCTGGAAGTACGCAGAGAGGAAATTTTGTCTGAGATTGAAGAAACTGAATTTGTCTCTATTCTTGCCGATGAAACCACAGACATCTCAGAAATATTTCAGCTTGCAATCATTCTTCATTATTGTAACAAAGAATGAAAAGCCATCTAGAGATTCTATGGTTTCTTCAACCCAACGATCAAGATGCCAATTCAGTATTGGAGTGCATACTTTCGCAGTTAGAAGTAATTCTTAAAAGCAAGAAGGATAAGCTGATTGGACAGAGTTACGATGGAGCAGCTGTGATGAGTGGTGTATTAAATGGGGTACAAGCAAAAATCAGGGACTGCTATAAATATGCGTATTTTGTACATTGCTACGCCCATCAATTAAATTTGATAATGGGAAAAACAGCTAAACAAAATACAAGGGCACGTATATTTTTTGCTAATTTGTCAAGTATTCCTGTTTTCTTCTCACGATCTCCATATAGGCAGTCTGTATTAGATACATGTGTTTCAAAGAGAATTCCATCAGTTGGGGCTACAAGATGCAATTTTGAAGCACGAATAGTAAATGTAATCTATGACAAGAAAGAGCCATTACTGGAATGTTTTCAGAGCATAATGGGATCTGAAGTATCAAACAACATTACAATAAATGAGGCAAGTGCCCTGATACGTTTTCTTGAAGATCATTTAGACATTTTATACAACTGCAACGTTGCCAGTTAGATGTTTCTAAGGCACAAGACTGCATATAAAGTTTTCAGCATGCCGTACAGATAGTACGGCACCATGTAGATGTGAGTAGAGAGGAATGCAAACTCCAGCAAGCGCCGCAAGGTTGATGGCAATCAGACACATGTTGCGGCTGCAAAAGAAGTGTGTGATCTCATTGTATTACAAACCAACACCTGATTCCAGTTCACAGACCATCTGGTAGTATCTTCTATTCTATGTGAAGACAAATTTGAAAATTATCAAACTTTTCCTGAAAGTGACCTAAATATGTGCGTGAAGCTTTTTCCAATGCTCGAGAAAGACAAACTGAAAATGCAACTCATTGTATTGTACCAGAGACCAGAATTTAGAAACATTGGTGGTGCTGTCAAGCTCTTGCAGTTTCTTCCATCTCTGAACTTACAAGCCTCATTCTCAGAAGTTGTAAAATTACTGCTCATTGCTGTCACTATACCAATGACAACTTCTGAACCAGAACGGTGCTTCTCATGTTTGAAAAGGGTAAAATCCTACCTCAGAAATACGATGGGAGAAAGGTTGACCGCGTTAGCTATGCTGTCTGTTGAGAAGTCTATGGTTAACAACATACTGGACTTAAATAACAAGGTGATTCAGAAGTTCACGACCTACAAGAGCAGGTGCATAGAACTAATCTACAAATAAGGTAAAATGCATTGTTAATTCTTATAATTTTTGTATGCAACACCCCTTTATTCAATGTCCACGAACAGCCACTAGTTTCTGGCATGGCATGCAACACTCATGTTCCGTCCCCAGTGACAACATTGTCAAGAAACTCATTGCCTTCCTCATGTACTGCTGGAGGAATGTCAATGCTGTGGCCATATGTTTGGTTTCATGTCCATCTGTGTGTTGATTTGGCACCAAACTTGCACAAAGTTTCCAAAAACTGAGTCACCAGGTTATGATTTGGTGTAGCAGTGTGTGAGAAATGTTGGGGAATAGGCTAAAGAATTTGAAAACTGTGAAGTGCTGCTTGTGCAAAATTGCTTGCTGCACACTTCGTCAGTTCTGGTGTTATCAGGGGCGGTTGGTCACTACAGTCTTCATTGTGCACATTTGTTCAGTTTAGTGGATTGCCTGCACCATTGTCTGACCATGCTATCGCTCTTAATGTTGTGTCCATACACATAGCACAATTTACAGTGGACCTCTGCTGGAGAATGCTACTGAGTATGCAGAATGCTGACAACTGCACAGAGCTTGCAGTTATCATAAGGCAGTAATCAGTGCAGCTATTTTCTCTTAGCACTATGTAATAACTGCTGCTATCACAAGAAAGAAACTATGCTGCATTATTCTCCTGTACCCCTTTTCTACTGCTCTCTGGGTATATTCTGCCCTACTACTCACACCATCTCTATACATTATCGAATTTTAGTTTTTGGAAACACCTTGTATTTTGTTGGCAAATTGTTTATGAGACATGTACATGCAAAACCATAGATTACAAAATAAATTAGTTCATAATTCAACAAATATTAATATTTACTGAATAGTTCTTGGTAATTGTAAATTAAATTCCATTTCTAGACCAGTTTTGCAAATCAGTTACTTTCATCCTCAGTAGAAATGATTGAATGGTCATCATTTTTACAGCTGTTTGGTGACCGATTTTTTTCTGTCTGACTACCAGTTACTGAAAGCAAAATAACTTTGTTGACCGAATCAATTGATGGTAATAAAAAATTTGTTATGTTATCTTTATTCTTCAAAATCAATGTTCTTTCCCAAACCATTCATCTATGGGTCCATTTAAATGTGTTAATAATTTAACCTCTGGATTTATTTCATGATTAAATGACATGATATACCACAGCTGATTTATGAATCTTTTACACTTAATATTTTCTAAAATGTTTTTATTCAGGTTTCAAATGATGTTTGATTTTGCCATGTAAACACCATTACAATCCATACAGTTAAATTAATAAATGCTAAATTAAAAAAGAAAAAGATTAAAACTTTTAGTTTTTATGTAGTTATCAATATGAGTTGACTTTCTATAAGTGCCAAAATTCAATTTAGTGTTATATTTTGTCTGTAAATCGAGGAATGGAAGACAACCTTTTTTTCAATATCCAATGTGAATTTTATAGCTTTATCTTGAAAATTTAAAATTTTTATGCATCATTTGCATGTTTATCAGGAACAGTAGCAAAAATATCATCCATGTATCTATTACAAGTTTTACAAATTAAAGGAAATGCTTTAGTGACTTGTATTACAAAAAAAGCTCATAAAAAGATCAACAAGAAATGGTGCTAAGGCAGAAGTTTGTGTAAAGAAATTTCCATTAAAGCTGAACAAAATTTGATACATACAAAGATTGGTAAGCTTAACAAAGTCATCTGTTAATTCTTCATTTAACTCTATAGAGCTTAACCATATTTTTAAAATCTTAAAAGTTTTTTTCTAGGAATGCAAGGAAATAAAGCAGTTACTTAAAAAGAAACAAGTTTATCATTTTACCAATTATAATTTATAAGATTATAATTTATAAAATTATCATTTTATCATTTTACCAATTCAAAAGAAAATTTAATACTTAACCTCTCAAATTTATCAGAAGTACTGACATTTTTATTCAACCATTTAGCTGAGTTGTAAGTTGGTGAATTTATGCAATTTATAATAGCCCTTGTTTTATTTCCTGGTTTATGAATTCTGGTAAGTGCATACATTTCTAGGTAAAACTGGATTACTGACTGTAACAATGTATTTTTCTTTATTAGGCATAATTTACACTTCATTAAGAGTTTTATTAAAAGTTGCAATGGATAATTTTAATGATTTTAAATAGCTACAGTTTTTTTGTTGTATACAGTTTAGAAGTATTTAATTTCCTTAGGTCATAGTAATCATTAAAATCATAGAATAAAACAAAATATATTATAATATGATTTGAAGCTTTCCTGGCGATGAACATATTCAAGTTGTTCTCGGGTTTCGAGCCAGGTGTAGTCATGAAGAGCCATTGACGTTTCGGGAGTGTACATCTCTCCCATCATCAGGATGATGAATGACTAGCAAGAGTGAAGGGGCCAGTATATGTACTGTCCGCTAGTACGTACCGAGTAGAAAACGCCCAGGCTAATGTGGTGGTGGTTCAAGATTGGAATCTGTGTTTTCTGAGCCGGTCGATTTCCAACTTTAAGGCTGTTTTCCAGCTGGTTTCTTTTAAAGTTGGAAATCGACCGGCTCAGAAAACGCAGATTCCAACGTTGAACCACCTTCACATTAGACTGGGTGTTTTCTACTCGGTACGTACTAGTGGACAGTACATATACTGGTCCCTTCACTCTTGCTAGTCATTCACCATCCTGATAATGGGAGAGATGTACACTCCTGAAACGTTGATGGCTCTTCATCACTACATCTGGCTCGAATCCCAAGAACAACTTGAAAATACATTATTTACATAATTCACAGTGGTGGCTCATATACATTTTATTTAGTGGGATACAACTTATGAAAATAATAGGTATTACATAGAATCCATGAATGAATTTATCATACTGCAATGCAAAAAGGCTAGGGAAAAGGAGGGTGGGGAAAGCTTTCACTTTCCTCAAAAATGCAATCAAACATAATTTTATTTACCAGGATTCATTTTTATTTGAAGTAAACTATTCTCTACACACTACATAGAACGTTATTGTCCCTTATGTTATAATTTTCTTCTTTTGGGGGGAGGGCACTTTTAAGTGCATCAAAAAGTAGTAAAATGAAATGCTAAAGAATCCAGTAAGCCCTAATCCCTCTATGTAATAGATGAAGTTCATTCCCACTAATCAATCAAGTTTACTTTCATGTTAAAATACTATGTTATTTAAAGATATGTTGCTTTTATTGCCTTTACAGTGGAAGAATTTCTTGTCGTTTAGACTCATAAGCCACTGGCATGAAAGAGCAAACAGCTGATGGGAAATAATAACAATGACCTCTTGAAAAATTGTTAGGGAAGCTCATCTTCCAGGTGCTTGAATAGGGATTACAATCTCAGTGCGCAGGTACCAGGAAGAGCTACAGATTCTGCAGTGGCGTTCATTGAGCCTCCCTGGAACACCCCTGTTAAACTCTTGCCCACTATAACAGCTTCTTGTAAACCTAAGCATTCTGCCAGACACAAGGAGATGCTCAGGCTCAGGTTTTCACATGCACCCAAGCATGTGCACATGTACACACACACACACACACACATGCACACCCCCCCCCCTCCCACACACACACACACACACACACACACATACACACACACATACACACACACATACACACACATACATACACACACACACACACACACACACACACACACACACACACACACACACACACACACACACACACACACACACACACACCCACACACCCACACCCACTGAGTTGTCTGCATTTGCCTGAGAAGCTGTTTAAATCATGTGCTTCTCACGTATACTGCAATGCTGGTGCTGAGGCATTCAGGGTTTGTGCTTAAAATTCTATATATATTTTTTTTTAGTTAACAATTTATGCAGAAACTTTTTAGATTTCAAAATTAAAGTGATGGCAGGTACCTGTGCTCTTTATTGTCAACTGCTATTGACATTTTCAGACTTTTTCAGAAACAATTTACAGACTGTGAATTTCATGCTTCTTAGATACAATTATTTATTGCATGAAGTCAGACATCTAGTGACGAGAATGGCAACACATGGGTTTCATCATAAAATTTGCAATACCAAGAAACACCATGAACCAAATCCCTAGTGTTTTCGTGAGCTGTGCGCAAAATTCTGTGACCGCTACCATGTCATAATGTGTCAGAAGAGTACCGTATCCTTAATGACTTACTTAAAAAATGACTGAACAGTGAAGTTATCTTTACATTATGCACATTGTGCACTTTTTGCTACTATTATATTAAGTATTTATTGTTAGTGCTAAATACTTAATGTGACATTTTGTGATTTCAGATGATGAAGCATGCGTGGGATAATTATGTACGTTATGCCTGGGGAAAGAATGAACTCAAACCAATCAGCAAACGAGGCCACAGTGCAAGTATATTTGGCTCTGTATCACTAGGTGCTACCATAGTGGATGGACTGGATACATTGTATATTATGGGCCTTGAGGAGGAATATAACCAAGGCCGAGATTGGATAGCAAAAAACTTTGACATTACTTCTGCAGTAAGTCGCATTTATGTATTCTGTTTGTAGCACTCCACTTGTTTCAGTTAATCGGTTAAATTGTTTTTAAACTTGAAGGCTTTATTTTTATATAAACACTAGCAATGTCAGGATGTTTGTAGCAGCTGCTTTACTTTTATGCTTTTGTTATTTACTAGTTCAGTTTTGGATTTTCACTCTCCATAAGTATTCACAAAGTTTCCAAGCAAATTATTTCAAATGAATGATTGTATGTTTAACTTTAAATTTTGCAAAGGTGAGAAGCTTAACTCCTTATATAGGTTTGAACCAGAAGTCGTGGTATTAAAGCAGAACTTAAAGAATGGTGTGTTTTATGGATGGAAGCATTAAGTTGTGTAACAAGTATAATTTCCATGAATTTTTAAAGTCATTTTATATTCATGTACTTAATTGGTTCAAAAGAAGTTAATTTCAAAATTGCTGGGTGTGATGTGCAAGGAAAGTTAGTAAAGCAGTCATTCCCTACACCCTTTTCTACAAAATATTGTTACAAATACTTACTTTTATCTATTAGTTTTAATTAAGATAAACATTTTAAACATGGTTTTATTCTGTGTTTAATAGTAGGCACACAAAATAAAAAAAAAAATATGGTATTGCATTGTACAAGACTGTCTCCCATTATTTATTGTACATATTCTTGTGAAAGCTTATGTTTCTATCTTCTTCTTGAAAACTGTAGTTATAAGGTTGAGAGGTAGAACTGGAACTGTGTACTGTGGTTCAGTTCCAAAGCCGTATTAGCAGAACATTATGTACAGTGTCTGCCTCATGAAGTGATTGTGCAGTATAAACACAATGTGTATCATGTGGCAGAATAAACTATGTGAATCAGCCCTCGTAATGTGTTTATGTGAAGTTATCTGAGGCACTTGACTCAGAGGAATGTGCAAATCCATGCTTCAAAAACTTGTACCGCAAGAGCGATTTAATGAATACTACTTATTAGAAATAAGTCCTTACTACAAACTACTATTGTTTGAAGTGCTAAAGTATTAAAATTTATCTTGGTTGTATAGAAATTTAAGCAACAGTGAATCAAATAAATATGTAAGAATATAATAATTATTTATTTATGCCAACAAACGTACTGTTACCATCTGAAGGTTATTTAATCCTGGGACATAAAGTACTTACAGTAGTAAGTCACCATTGGGCTAATTTGTCTCTGATGTTAGACTGCCTTTGTGGTTTACCAGGAGAAATACGATCTGGTTTGAGAATTTAATGCCATTCTGGCAGTTTGTCACAATAGCTCAATGGTTAGAGCAGCCGCCTGGTAAGCGGAAGGTCTGTGGTTCAAATCCCAGTTGTGGCATTGAATTTTTAAGTTCCAGTTCTACCTCTCAATGTAAGAATATATTTTATTTCCTTAATGCAATGTGTTTAACAATTATACAAAGTCTTTATTCTGGTGCATTAGAATAAGCATAGTTCCACAGACGTCAGTCTGTTATGGAGCACATTTTGGATCTTGACTTCAATATTTGGAATATATCAATTCTTGAAAACTTCCAGTAAAACTTAAATCTTCCCCTACAAATGAGTATTTTGAAAAGTATTTTTGTATTAAACTTTCAAAGAAATTTAGAATTACCCTACATGATCTGTAAAGAGAGTTGACAAAAATGGCAGTCAGTTAAGAAACGTGTATGAGTAAGTATTTCATATAAATTTGGTCTTATATCTTTTAATTTTTTTACCAGTTTAATCCCCTCTGGTTTCTCTATCGAATAATGTGGTCAAAACTCATTTCGCAAACACCTTATAAGTGTGAGACTTTGGTTTATTCGGAAAAGTGTATTACAAATGTCAGTCTGTTACACGGGGAATTGTTCAAATACTAAATTTTGAATCCAACAAACTTTTTGCTGTTGAGAGTTATACTGTTCTCTCTCTCTTTCTCTGTCTCTCTCCCACTCCCTCTGTCCATCTCAGTCTTTCTCCGTCTCTCTTCCACTCTCTCTGTCCATCTCAGTCTTTCTCCGTCTCTCTTCCACTCTCAGACGTGCTCGGAAGGCTACAGGATAATCTAAAATACGCACACAGGCCGTGACATACAAAATGGTATGTAAGCCTGTAACATAGTCAAAGGAATAGCATGGGTAAGTTTTGGCACAATGTAAAAACCGGGTGTGGTTGGTCAGAAACCGGTAAGCTAGATTGAGTGGTAAGGTCATGACTTCCATACGAAGCCGCCCGTCCGGAAAACGTTCCAGTAACAATTGTAACTTAGGGAATAGTGGAAAGGTTGTACTGCCCCAACGGGCGAGAAGATAGCGTAAAGCCACCACCGGGGCAAGATGTTTCAAAGGGGTGAGGCCTGATGGAATTCTGTGTTATGAGTGTAACAAGTATGTTCAGTACAATTATTGTCAATAATTTGCCGAAAAAAAAATACATGTCAAATATTTGGAGCCATCTAGCTTCTTGATGAATGGATATAAATGGTTTACTATTTCATTGACTCTCACACAGACATTGTGTGAACAATGCTATGTCTTTTTATTTCAATTCAAAGTAATTTAGTCGCAATTTAATATTAATGTGATGTTGCCAAATCTCTCTCAGAAATTACACTTTACATGGCATTTTAACATTAAATTGTGACTCATTTCTATAGAACTAAGGTAGAAATGCATTATAGTATTGTTTGCACAATGTTTGTGCAATGTTTGCGTGACAGTTGGTGGCATAATAAACCATTTATACCTATTCGTTAAGAAGCTAGATGGCTCCAAATATTTGACACAACTTTTTTTTTGCGAAATGGTTCTTTACTGTAAAAATTTTATTGAACATATTTGTTACACTCGTCATGTAGAATCCCTGGTTAACACTAGAAGGACCGACATTGCCTTGCTACCTAAAAGGACCAACATCGGTCATTTTGACCGATACCTTTTTCAATCGGTTTTCAGCATTTCATTTGCAATATAATTTAAATCAATGTATTTTATGCATGAAATAATACCTTTATTTACATTTTAAAGGAGTTCACATAATATTTACTCATTGAACAGCGTGAATCCATCACAATTTGAAGTACACTGCTTACAAAACATTGGATCATATAAATGATATGCATACTCAGTTAAATCACTGTAGCATTTTGAAATAGTTTGTAAGACTGGTAACAATACAGTAGAGGGCGATACACACAATGATCACAAAAACAGCTCATTTTTGTATTTAGTAAAATCCACCATCTTGTACATATAAACTCCAGATTTGTGTGGCTGCTGCAAAGCCATCTGTCTTCAGTCTGTCATCACGTGTATGTTTATCATCAAATCTCAGGACCCTCATGATCTCAATAAATTTGTTCCTTCCCATAATACGAGAGAAAAATGGTGGTACCTACACCTTTGACCATAGAAATTTAAGGGGAAGTTCTTCCCTCCATATTGTCCATGGACATACAATATGGCTATAGCTGCTTCAAGTTGGTCTAGCTCAAGAGTCCAAGAATGTCCGAAGTTCTTGGCGGGCCCATATCTCGGTGCACTTTTTTATATTCTGGAGAATGTTAGCATCCATCAATATTCGCCATGCGCTGGCATAGTTTCCACTCACCATCAGTTTCTTTGCATAATCATTAGAACCTGGCCTTTCTGTCATACATTGTGACGCCCACGTCTGCCAGGTGTATTTCCCGGTTTAATTCTTGTCCACATTGTACCATCAACATCAGACTCGTTATTTCCCACAGCTGGAAAGTTTATTTCTTGTGGAGCTTGACATCCTCGATTGAATCTGCCTCCCTTGCATGGAACAGGGCCATGTGGTTCTGCAACAGCACGGTCATTTGCCTGTTCCTTTATAGGTTCTTCAATCATTGTATTATCACCAACGTCCGATTCCAATGATTTGCTTTTATCCGATTGATGAGGAATATATTCAACATTGTCAACATTATCGGATAATTCATCACTAAATATGTTCTCTCCTTCTGGCTCATTGTCTGGTAAACTATGGAAATAATTCAACATTTCATCTTCTCGAAGATTCTTACGGTGGTAATTATGTGACATGGCAATGATACAGTATGGCCTCAAAAATATTTTACCATTCACTATGTTGACACGACTTCTAAATCAGGTCTTCTCTGGAGCTAAATTTTTTCAATGAACGCAAGCCTTAGATTATTTTCAGACCATACTGTTATCATTGTTAGTTATAATACATCTACTCTAGTGCTAAACATTATTAAACTGGGTTACAGCAATGACCGAAAGCCTTGGATAACTTTTGAAAACATTGTTACCACTATTTAGTTACAACACGTGCAAAATAATCACACTGGTCAAAATGACTGGCTACAGTCCTTTAAGGTAAAAAAGCGTGTATAACTTTTTTAAAACCTGCTATAAAAATTTGAAAATTTTAGGGAATCACCCTTGCTTTATTTTATTAAAAGTCACGAAATATTAAAACGATAATCACACTACCTCAATGCATATACTATTTTAAAGAATGTTAACTGGCCAACATGACCGGTACGGTCCTTCTAGTGTTAACATATAGCCAAAGCAATACCTTCCACCTGTGTTTAAGTACAAGAAACTTTGTTAAGAAATGTATTGAGATTTCAGCACAACTGTGCATTTTGAGATTCCAGAAAGAGGAGTAGGAGGAAAAGGAGAAGGAAAGGAAGGTGATAAAACTACAAATGAAAAGTTGAATAAGAATCAAAGTTTGAATTTAACTAAGGCAGCTTTTAAGGACCTTAGACGAGCAGTATCATGGAGCTCTCCTTATAAAAATCCTTTTTATGCAGATATCTTTATTTATTTTTTTTTCTTATAAATGACAAAAAATTTTCATTTAATTTAACGAACTAAGCATATTAGAGATATTATATAAAATATATAATTTGAATTTTTGGTTAGTGTCCTGTGAAGTCATCTACCACTGAGCTATTGTGACAAACTGCCAGAATGCCATTAAATTCTCAAACCAGTTCGTATTTCTCCTGGTAAACCACAAATGCAGTCTCACATCAGAGACAAATTACCCCAATGGTGACTTACTATTGTAAGTACTTTATATTCCAGGAATAAATAACCTTCAGATGGTAATTATTATTTATTTATGCCAACAAACTTACTGTTGGTGTTTTTAAACACACAAGCCGTGTGTGGGCAAAGTTTGAGAGGTAGAACTGGAACTTAAAAATTCAATGCCACAACTGGGATTTGAACCACAGACCTTCCGCTTACCGGGCGGCTGCTCTACCACTGAGCTATTGTGACAAACTGCCAGAATGGCATTGAATTCTCAAACCAGGAGAAATGTGGTTTACCAGGAGAAATACGAACTGGTTTGAGAATTTAATGCCATTCTGGCAGTTTGTCACAACAGCTCAGTGGTAGAGCAGTTACCCGGTAAGCGGAAGGTCTGTGGTTCAAATCCCAGTTGTGGCATTGAATTTTTAAGTTCCAGTTCTACCTCTCAAACTTTCCCCACACACAGCTTGTGTGTTTAAAAACACCAACAGTAAGTTTATTGGCATAAATAAATAATAATTACCATCTGAAGGTTATTTAATCCTGGAATATAAAGTACTTACAATAGTAAGTCACCATTGGGGTAGTTTGTCTCTGATGTGAGACTGCCTTTGTGGTTTACCAGGAGAAATACAAACTGGTTTGAGAATTTAATGCCATTCTGGCAGTTTGTCACAATAGCTCAGTGGTAGAGCAGCTGCCCGGTAAGCAGAAGGTCTGTGGTTTAAATCCCAGTTGTGGCATTGAATTTTTAAGTTCCAGTTCTACCTCTCAAACTTTAAGAATCTCTTTGAGAAAATAAAAATGACAAAAATATCCAGTATCAAGAATTATTTTAAACCTGCTCACCAATGGGGTTTGTTAGTTAGCATTTAAATAAATCCCATTCCTACAAAAATGAAGGAATAAAAGATATGTTGAACTTTCAGGTTGTGAAGGACAAAATAACCATAATCTGAATATTCAATACTGCTTTAACCTACATGTCATCCATCACATTTTTGGTCTGAAAATTTGTACCATTCAAAGCAGAAAACCACCTAATTACAGATTATTTATTGCAGACAACAGACCTGTCAGTTTTTGAAACAAACATCCGATTTGTGGGAGGGCTGTTGGCGTGTTTTGCCCTGACTGGAGATGTGATGTTCAGAGACAAGGCAGCACAAATTGCAGAAAAACTACTTCCAGCATTCCAAACCCAGACAGGGCTTCCGAACTCACTTATCAACATGAAAACAGGGGTAAGTATTTTATACTTCCATCTTTTGTGTCTAAGTGTAACATGTGAGGTTCATCATTCTATATTCCATGTACTCATCTGAGTACACTTTTCCAACTTTACTAATAACTTTCAAAATATTACAATAATCACATAACAGTATATTAATATGTAGCTCTTAAAATTTGAGGATTTAAAATTTTAGATATCTCATTTTATGCTTTTTGACGTATTTATCACCTTGTTTCATATCTGGCTATTACCACTGTTTTTTACTTTTTGTGTATATTTTTCCTTGTTGCTGGTACTTTTATTTTTGAGTGAAATTTATATCTGGCTATTGCCATGAATCTTTTAAGGGTGCTGATGACCTCGAAGTTGAGCACCCTTAAACCAAACCAACCAAATAGCTCTTAAATGTCACACTGAATTTGTTGGGCATATTAATGAATTATAATGTAGGAACAATAATATGTTAATTTTGCTTTGTATTCATGTGTTAAATTCCCTCTGGTAACTAGGAGAGTGATTATCTTTGTTTATTAGACTTGAAAAAAAGATAAGACAATAAAAATCTTGCACAATGTATTGATTCAAATTCTTTATTTTGCTGAAGAAAGTATTTGCACAAAAATTGAGCTTATTTCCCAGATCTCATCACTGCAGTGACCTGCACATATGTAGCTAATTGAAGACTAGTGTAGGGAAGCCAAGTTATCTTGGCATGGCTTGTATCCATTGATTTAAACTAAATGCCACAATTTAATGGTTCTCTCCATTGCACGTCATTTCTCTTAGCCTATCATATTGCTGTTTACTAATTTGATTTGAAGTAATTATTATTTATTTATGCCAACAAACTTACTGTTGGTGTTTTTAAACACACAAGCCGTGTGTGGGCAAAGTTTGAGAGGTAGAACTGGAACTTAAAAACTCAATGCCACAACTGGGATTTGAACCACAGACCTTCCGCTTACCGGGCGGCTGCTCTACCACTGAGCTATTGTGACAAACTGCCAGAATGGCATTAAATTCTCAAACCAGTTCGTATTTCTCCTGGTAAACCACAAAGGCAGTCTCACATCAGAGACAAATTACCCCAATGGTGACTTACTATTGTAAGTACTTTATATCCCAGGATTAAATAACCTTCAGATGGTAATTATTATTTATTTATGCCAACAAACTTACTGTTGGTGTTTTTAAACACACAAGCCGTGTGTGGGCAAAGTTTGAGAGGTAGAACTGGTACTTGAACCACAGGTCTTCCGCTTACCGGGTGGCTGCTCTACCACTGAGCTATTGTGACAAACTGCCATAATGGCATTAAATTCTCAAACCAGTTCATTTGTTGGCATAAATAAATAGTAATTACCATCTGAAGTTTATTTAATCCTGGGATATAAAGTACTTACAATAGTAAGTCACCATTGGGGTAATTTGTCTCTGATGTGAGACTGCCTTTGTGGTTTACCAGGAGAAATACGAACTGGTTTGAGAATTTAATGCCATTCTGGCAGTTTGTCACAATAGCTCAGTGGTGGAGCAGCCGCCCGGTAAGCGGAAGGTCTGTGGCTCAAATCCCAGTTGTGGCATTGAATTTTTAAGTTCCAGTTCTACCTCTCAAACATTGATTTGAAGTGTTACAGTTGAATTTCCATTTGTTTGGGGTGTTTGAAATACACAAGGTGTTGACCTGAAATATAACATGCTTTTATGTTGATTTGAATACCAACATTATATAAATATTTATAAGGAAAATACCATTAATAAACTTGAAAATACATAATACAGAAATATGTGTATAAATATAACTAGGAGTTATTTCTGGGCTGTTATGCTGTGGTCTGCTGGAGTCTGTTGGATTTTAAGTACCCAGATGTTTCATCCACAGCTGCGGGACATCTTCAGTGGCGCATTTGTAGACTCCTCGGGGAAGTTAACATGGCGTCTGAGGTCTGGACTGTCTGAGCTGTGGTATTTATCCCTTGAGTGGTCTCCGCTGATTGGTCCAGATGGCAGACAGCAGGAGGGAGGAGGTAGGCTTTACCCAAGGTGTTGTTTCCTCCTGATTGGCTCACTTGAATTTCTCCTGTTTTCTGTTGCTTTTTGCCTTCAGTGACAGGACACCAGTTGCTGTTAAGTTTCAAAGCTTCTTTCTTATTGAAATTGTGGGGATGCTTATAAATTTCAATAGCTTCGCGTTGTAGCTGGACATGGCAGTGTATTGTGGATGATAGAATGTTCGTGTCCTGGAACTTAACTATGTGTTCGCCCTCTGCTTCAATGGCATGTTGGACAACTGTGGACTTATCTGTTTGGCCCAAGAGGCAGCTTGTTTTGTGTTCGGTGAGTCTGATGTTGATGCTACGCTGTGTAGTTCCAATGTAAACCGCAGGAACAGGGAATATGGTATACACCAGCTGATGACAAGGGCTCCTGAGGATCTTTAGCTGAGCATAGTAGCTCAGCACAGTAGCTTCTCACATTTGTGAGCCACATCTATTATGATAAGAAATCTGCCACCTTGAACAAGCTTTATTAGCTAATGGTTATTCAATCCAAGAGGTTAAAGGAGCCTGCCATCCTGCTGGGCCAAAACCTGCTTCACAAAAATAGACAAGCCAGAGCATAATGGCATAGTTTTCCGGCCATACTCCCAGAATGTCACCAACCGTATCCAGCACATGCTACGACGACACAGTGTCAAGACTGTCTTCAAGCCCACAAAACAACTCAACAATGTACTACACTCCACTAAAGATCCTTGTCATCAGCCGGTGTATACCGTATTTCCTGTTCCTGTGGTTTGTTTACATCGGAACTACACAGTGTAGTATCAACACCAGATTCACCGAACACAAAACAAGCTGCCGCTTGGGCCAAACAGATAAGTCCGCAGTTGCCCAACACGCCATTGAAGTGGAGGGCGAACACATAATTAAGTTCCAGGACACGAACATTCTATCATCCACAATACACTACCATGCCCAGCTACAACACGAGGCTATTGAAATTTATAAATATCCCCACAATTTCATTAAGAAAGAAGAAGCTTTGAAACTTAACAGCAACGGTATCCTGTCATTGAAGGCAAAAAGCGGCAAAAAACAGGAGAAATTCAAGTGAACCAACCAGGAGGAAACAACACCTTGGGTGAAGCCCGCCCCTTCCCTCTTGCTGTCTGCCATCTGGACCAATCAGTGCAGGCTACTCGAGGGATAAGTACTGCAGCTCAGACAGTCCACACCTCAGACGCCACGTTAAATTCTCCAAGGAGACTACCACTGTGCCACTGAAGATGTCTGCCGCAGCTGTGGATGAAACGCCTGAGTACTTAAATTCCAGCAGACCACGGCATAACAGCCTGGAAATAACTCCTAGTTATATTGACTCTGGCCGTGAAAGTCTATGCTCTTATGTGTATGAAAATGTTATTGTTATGCTCCAACACATGAAGCAGATATTATATATTTGAAGGAATCTTTAAGCCAAACCATCATTCATGGCAGCTTGATTTTATTAATTTAATGCTTTTCTTTTGTTATCAATTTGTGGAAATTATCATTACTGTCTGATAATTGTTTTGCATCATACCATGTTTGGAGGGAGTTTTGAAATAAGAATCAATCTTACTTGTGGCATGACTGAAACAACCATCAAATCATATAATATATGAGACGTATGATGTCTTTGGGATAATTCTGATGAAATGAGAAAAAGTATTATTAAAAAAGTCAAAAGCTGAACAATATTGCTATTGTTACATATAAAAGTTTTCCAAACAGCACTTGGTCAATGCATCCATGAAGGATAGAAGCTGTTTTTCAGTAACTTACTGAAAAATGGTGTATTATATGGTTTCAGATGTGCTAATTAGTTGGAAATGTTTGAAGAAGTAAATAAATATTATAACAATGTAATAATTATAACAATAAAAAGTGTACAGTAAAATAAATTCATAAATTTAATTGGAGAAGTCAAGTATGTGCTTTATTCCTTGGCCACGAACTGAGATCAAGATAAGAGTTCTCATCGCTCGACATGCAAATCACTGTATTGCTTAGCAACATGTGTTGAGATACAATGCCAGAACATGTATACAAAGTAACTAAAAACGAGTGCACCACGTATATAAAATTAACTGATTAATACATTTTAATTAAGGAAGGTTTAATTAACAGTATAGTGGAGTCTGTAATTCTATCTCCGGCTATAGATCTTAACCTTCATAAGGTGTTCGGGTTTATTTTGACCCACAAGAAAGTTTGATAGCCTGTAACTTTTTAAAATATTTGGTTAAATAAATTACCTTCATTGACTTTGTCTCTTATTAAGGTATATCCTGACAGAAAAAAGGACTCTTTTCCAGCTTTAGTTTGGCATTCACAGAAATAGTACTTCTCAAGTTGTTCAGGTCTTTTTAGACCCTGCATATTTTACCATCATTATTACAGCAAATTCTGACAATATTCAATTTATCAACAATGGAATGTGCATGTGTGGAGTAAGGTGGGTATAAAGAACTGAAGTCATTGTTGTTTTGAACAATGCAATGTCTATTTTTGGTGAAAGGAGGGGAGGGGGATGTTAGCGTTTTTGCTGTAACCAAGTCAGTTTATAAAGTGATTTACTTCCACTTAGGTCACCTGCTTTCTTTCTTTAGAATTCATATATTTTTTAAGTGTTTTTCTTAAGATAATGACCTCTTTGCAACATGATGAACTAGCAGATCTACTGCTAAGCATATCTAATAGTGATGAAGTAGTTTCGGAGGATGAAGATCATATTTCAGAATGCAGAATTCTTTATCTTCACTACACCAGAACAGGAAATGCTATCCAGTACAATTCTGATTTCATAGGATAAATCAATTGAACCTCTACCTTAATTGTGACCAACAAGGTTGCCACTTCTTGCATTACAACTGAGTAGTCAGCTTTCAGACTGTTCCTTCTTCCATCAATTGAAAACTTTATTATACTCAGCTATTCTAATGCTAAATGAGTGTGTCTATATGGAGATAAGTGGAAAAAATTAGATGCTCTTGACCTAGATGCTTATATAGGTCTGTTTTATTAGCAGGAGTGTATAAGTCACATAATGGGTCTACAGAAAGCTTATGGGATGAACCCAAAGGTCGCCCCATTTTCAGAGCTACATTGTCATTAGAAAGGTTCAAAAAGGTATCAAGGGTTATTTGATTTGATGACCGTGAGACAAGACATGAAGACATGAACAAAATAAGTTTGCACCTATAAGAGATATGTGGGAGAAATGGGTAGAGATATTACCTAGTTATACAATCCCAGAATGTTTGTTACAGTAGATAAGCAACTTGTTGCATTCAGGGGAAATTGCCCTTTTCACCAGTATATGCCCAGTAAACCAGCAAAGTATGGTATCAAGTTTTGGGTACTTTGTGACAATGAAACAAATATGTATGGAATGTTCAGCCACATACAGGGAAGCGACCAGATAGTACCCCTGAAAGAATTCAAGACCTAAGAGTTGTAATGGACTTGTCTTATCATTTGAATCTACACCCACCACATCAGAGGAAAATTATGATAGGAGTATGAAGAGAGGCAGGTATCATCTATGGTAAAAATGATAACAAAAGTACAGTAAAGTGTAAGAAATTCACCTGTAAGAAACATCTTACATACACATGCAAAAATTGTTAGTAAAAGATTAGGCGTAAGATAGTAAAATCAGAATATGCTTCATTTTAAAATTTGATTATTGTATTGCACTATTGTTGTTATCAAGTTTGAGTGATAAATACAGCAAACTATCTATATTATAACTTTATTTATGATTTCAATACATACATGTGTAAAAATATACCTGCTACAAATTAAAAAAAAACTGGGTCTTTTTTTACCCTAACATCTTAAGTGTATGTTCAAAATAAACACCGTAAGAGGGTTAATGTTTCAGGTTCAGTCTGATAGCAGATGAGAAATGTTTACTATTAGTGAAATAAAATTGGTTCCTAAACTCATCATGCCAGTTGTGCAGCTGACTGTAGGAGAGAATGCAAGACTGTGTAACTTGCTTTATTCATTACTTTTTCTGTTTTTTGTACATTGATACAGGTTATGTATTCATTGTATATCCTGTGGAATGTCCAATGCATTATTCATAGCGTGTTCATTAGGGTAATCATGAATCAGAAAAATAAAAGTGTACTTATAAATGTATTTATTGTGATCTACATAAAAATGTTTGTATACAAACAACATGGGTTTTAAACAAAGGTGAAACAGCAATTTTATATATTAATTGTGCATTTCCTTTTTTTTTTATCTGTACACTGAGGTGCTGTGACCCCTGGGTCTCAAAAAACTCGAACTTCTGTGGTTGCCAAAATCTTTTGGGTACTTAGAGCTTATTGCCTCATTTTGTCACCTTTTGTACTTATTTTTGCTAATTTTTCTTGGCCATTTGGTTCTTACACTGCTATCCTATTTGTATTAGGTTTCTCGATTTTACATTCAAAAGGTTTTCCCCTTTAATTTCTTTTGGTAGAGTTGACCACTCTTAACAATTTTCTTCCTGAGAATCTTAATTTCCTAACATCCAAAATTAAATGCCACATGCCATCTTTCTTATTACATAAAGCACATTTCTATGAATTGCTCCATAATGTTAAGCCTTTCAATTTCATCATCCCTTTTATAACCGTTGACAAGCCTTCTATTGGTGCTTTATCACATCTATCAATGTACTTTTCCCAGCTCTAGTCCACTTTCATTTCTCTATATATTCCCAATGAACTTTGTAAATTAGAACTTGCAAATATTTCTCGATTGTCAATATTTTCCAGCCTTCCTTGGGCTACGCTGAAATGCTTACTTTACATCTTCAACTGTAGGACACTGGTTTTTTGCTGCTTCCCTTCTTCCTCAGCACAGATCCTGTTTCAAACATTGTTCTCTGTTGCACAAGTAGGATGTTATCTATAAATTCACAACCACCATTCAATATTAACAGAGTATGTGATACAGGCAAATGCCATACTAAGTTGAATATCATATTTTATTTTTATATCACGTTTATTTTCAGTCTTGAAGCAGCTTTATAAGGAATGTGAAACTCATTCACAATCTGTAACTGTCAACTTCGTAATGAATCATGGAGTGATACCACTTCATACTATCAGTTCCAATGCTGTTTTTCTGAATGGCAGTATTATTACTTGTCTTGCTCAGAAAATGTGTTGACATTGGTATATTAGGGTATGTAGGGAATAAGAAGGTACATGAGTTCCTCCAATTCGTAATCATCTATTGTGCACTGTTGTCGGAGTATATCACTAAGCTAAAGGTAGAGGGAAGATATATGCACATGCACCATAACCATAGATGGCAGCAAAGAAGGTGAAAGATACAAGGTGCACAGTTTAAATCAGTAGTAACAATTTTTCTCTATTTAAAATGAGACAATAGGCTTTTTTCCTTCATTATCAACCAGACATCGACTGGTTCTCCCTGGTGTTGGTGGCGATGTTTTCTCTGAGGTCTCCTCTGGTGGTGGTTCAAGGTACTTGCTGAAGATATCTTTCTCGGGGATGTCGAAATTGGATACTCTGTTTCTATTTTTAAAAATGAAGATTTGTGCCTATGTAGACAACTCTTGTTTTCCTGTTATACGTGTTTGAGGAGCTTCGGTTCTGGCTTTATGTTGCGGTTTTCTGTCCAAAAGTGGTTGACAACTGCTGATTTTTCCAACTTTTTGTTTTTTACATTTCTAAAGTGTTCCTTGGATCTTGATCTTTAGAAACGTAAAAAACAAACAGTTGGAAAAATCAACAGTTGCCAACCACTTTTGGACAGAAAACCAACATAAAGCCAGAACTGAAGCTCCTCAAACACGAAATGGGAAAACAAGAGCTGTCCACGTGGGAACAAATCTTCATTTTGAAAAATAGAAACAGAGTATTCAATATTGGCATCTGCTAGAAAGATATCTTAAGCAAGTTCCTTGAACCACCACCAGAGGAGACCTCAGAGAAAACATCGCCATCCACACCAGGAAGAATCAGTCGATGTCCAGTTGATAATGAAGGAAAGTCAAGCCTTCAAAGCATCTTCCAGTAAATTATAAGTGTTGTGTAGTGTTATTAATTGACTCACCTTTTTGGTTTAAATTGATTATTACAACACTGTGTTCAAACTTCCAAGAAAGAAGATAAGCATGCAATTTTTATTTGCAATCTAATATTTCAAAGCAGGGGGACAATAAATGAAAATTGGGTCAAAATGATCTGAAATTACAATGTAGGTTTTTGAATTGATTAAATCTGATGTCAAGAAACATTTTCACGTAAAAGTTTTGTTATCGGAGTTAAAATGAAAGTTACATGACTATTTAAATGAACCTAAGCAGAGGGCAAGATTGCACATTTGAAGTTTCTCTGATGTTTCTGACATTTTGTCTAAGTTTTGTAAAAGTATTTTATGCCAAATTTGCTGTACAAAGATTAATCAGTTTCTAAATTATGTATTTTAAGTGAAAATGTACACTATGTAGTAATAAACACATAAGTACTATTTCAGGCCAGTTTTTATGAGTAAAGTTTCTAATGCAGTTCTCAGATATTTTACAGCATTTAAAATGCTCCCTATAGTGATGTTTTTTAATTATCACAGTGAAACTTTGGGAATAGTTTCCATATATGATAACTAAAACTTGCTGAGTAGTATTAATATATGGTAAGTGTTTTATGTCAACAAGCTCATCCAAGTTTGATAAGTGTAGAGTAATTTTTGCAAAAGTTGAAACTCATAATTGAACAAAAATCATTTTTAAAGCAATTATGTATATTAAAAGCACATTTCTTGGCTAACTTATTTATAGTTAACAAGGAGCATATATCTGAAATGTTTGAATAACAGTTTAAATATTTGTATCAAACTTTGCAACCAACCTTCTTCAATGGTACAAAATGAAGCAAAAAGTTCAAAACAAAATGCAAAATACTTTGGGTTTATGGCTCTTCAGTTGCTTGGAATAGCATTGAAAAGTGTGAAATGCAGCAAACTTGCAACAGTTTGGTTTGGGGCAGCAGTTTTCCAAATCTTAACATGTGTAAAACACCTTAAAACAGGGGTAAGGGGATGTTTAGTAAACACAAAGTTTTAGCACAGTGTTAAATAAAGGTAATAAATTTTTGGTGAAACAGAATTTCCATTAACTTTAAAGAGCTAAGGGGATGTTCAGTCAACACCTAATTTTAGCATAATGTTAAATAAATCTAATAACATTGTTTGATGAAACAGAATTTGCATCACTTTAAATCACTTTATGATGTATTGAAAGTTAATGTCAGTTGGTGAAACTGGCCCTTATGCTCCGTTACTGGAGGTATTCCTATGTCCTTGGGAAGAAAATAATTTTAAGATAGAATAAAAAACCATAATGTGAGCCATGTAGCATTTGTTATTGCTGACACTGTTTATTCAATTACTCATAAACCAGGCTATAGCACATAAAATGATGCTTCTTGGACAGTCAGCTTCAACATTTTCAGCTTATTCAATGGAATAATTCATAATTATGAGCCATTGCTGAATTTTCTCAAGTGCAAAGAGAAAAGTGAAAAGCAATCATTGTGCTAGACAGTGGGATACCAAACTGGGCAAAGTTAGCTTTCTAGGATGGGTTATTTGCACCTATCCAGCTTCGTCTAGTTCTGCCTTGTGTGCCTTTGTGTTTCATATACACCTTAGTGGTTTATCATGTTCAATGTCCTCCTATGAATTTATTGCTACAGAAAGGTCCTTGTCCCCATTTATTTCTTGCAATGCAAATAAATAAGATCTGATGTCTTGCATTCACATGACTTTGTCTCCTCACTTTTCTACAAACTATTCTTATAAATGCCTGTTCTTCTATATACATTTAGTTACTTGAGATAAACTTTCTGTATGTACACTGAACGGGATGGCTCAGGTGGTAACGCATGTGGCCTGCATTTGGGAGGTCACGGGTTCAATCCCTGTGGCTGTGCACTATGACATGGGTTTTTCCTTGGTTTCCCCATGTCACCTAGGTGAAAGTCTGGGGTGCATTATTTCATATCACAATTTTGTTTCCATTTCCGTTCACTCCATTTCCTTATCATCTTTCAGGTATACTTTCAGGCGTGTAGTACTGGCAGTGCCGGGCAGATGGTGTGGATGATTGTGCATGGTAACTGCTGTTCTTGGTGCTAGGTAGCGTTTGGCTGGTCTTGTCCTCTGTCGGGAGGACACACTCAGTACAACACCGGAACTGCGGTGTGATGGTTACTTGGCGGGGCCTGGTGCTGGGATGAAGAGATCTCAGCACTTGTTAAGGACTTCCATGCATCTTTGTGGCCTGTCCAGCTGTGACCCTGTGTGGCACCTTCAGTTCCCTCATTTCATCCCTGCCTCTTGGGGGGTGGTAGCCACAATAGATCTGTGTAGGTCGAAGTGAGTGAGGTGTCCCTTCTGTGTCTGTACCTTTTAGCCTTTTAACCTTTTCTGTATGCACAGATTTTACATTTGGTAAAATATATAAGTAGACTAAAGCAATTGTGAGATTGTTTAAAAGACAGGTTGCTATGTGATGGCTTTGAAATTCCATTAGCATGACCATGAGAAAAAACTGAGGAGTAGTGACTTACTACTTGAGGAAAGTGCGACTTTTTGAAAATTTAAGCCAGTACATGTACACATGCATATGCTCACAAACACACATTTCTTTTTCTAAAAGGCTTTTTCTTGTTTGCTCAAGGGGCTTCAAAAGGTGTATTTCTGGTGAAATCTCAATATCAAATTTTTGAGTGGAATATATACCTTCTCTACCTACTAGTTATGTAGTAGAGAAAATACAAAAATTTATAATCCATCTTCTTCTTCTTGTATATAGGATAATATCCTGTTCATTTCCTTTTTTACTCCTTGGGTGAGTTGTAGATGATGTCAATCCATCTCCTAGCAGACCTTCCTCTTGTCCTTTTCCCATCTTTGGCTCCTTTTAGACAGTTGTTTCCGTTTCTGTTAATGTGTTCTTTCCACTAGTTCTGTCGCACATAAATAAATTGTGTTATATCTTGAGTTCACCAATTTTATCTGATTTCTGTATTGTGTATTTTATCTAATAAGGTTTTTCCTTGAATCGTTCTAATATTTTCAATTTGCATGTACATTTATGATCATTGTATTGATCAATTTAGTGAAGGATGTGAGTAAGCATTATTAAAATGAACTGGAACAGTCTATAGTCATTTCTTATAAAGTGGAATGGGAAAACTCCAGGAGTTCATGAAAGAGAACATTACTCCATTTCAGCTGTTCCAGTCAATTTCAAGTTGTTTCAAGTGCATGTAAAGCTTTATTTATACTGGAAACATTAACCTTAACCAGCAAACTTATAACAAGAGATGCTGGAATGTTTCACAGAGTAACTGTTGAGCATGAATACATTATTGTTAGGAGTTCATATATTTTTGCATACATGTATTGCACACTATTTAACCAAGTGACAAATCCAAATAAATAAGTGGAGCATAACCTTTCGCTTCATTATATTTTTATGGTACTCATTCTGAAATTTAGTATAAAATTTTCATAAGCTTTGGAGTACCTGCAAAGTACCTACAACATTCATAAAAGCGTATTTAATTGTTTGCTTCAGGCAAACAAGAATTATGGTTGGGCAAGTGGAGGCTGCAGTATACTATCAGAGTTAGGCACACTGCATCTGGAGTTCGCTTATCTCTCAGATGTGACAGGGAATCCTGTTTTCCGTACCAAGGTAGAACACATAAGGAGAGTTCTTCAAGGCATGGACAAACCTCGGGGTCTTTATCCCAACTACATAAATCCCAAGACTGGAAAATGGGGCCAACGTAAGTATGTTACTAATGGTTACTAAGATTGTTACTTCCTGGCTGTTAATATCTAACATCATGAAGAAAATTTGGATTACTGGAAAATACATTATAACCTCCAAGCTTGACTAGCATGTTTAACATCCTAATTTGCTTGTCATATATGTTGTACTCTCTTGTTTAAAGGTAGTCAGGGATATCACATAAGTCATCCCTTTAAAAAGTTAGAGATAACTTGAACTATGATGACAAATATATCCATCATGTACCAGTTTGGTACCATTAAGCATGTGGTACAATTGAAATATAAAGTAAAAATACTCTTAAGGATGTGCTGTATCTATATTTTTGGTGAACTTCTTAGCATAATCCTCAGGTAATTAGACCAGCATTGTGCAGTGCACTTTGCTACTCTATGTAGTACTGTTGGTTGATGATTGTTTTGAAATTGGTAATTTTAAAATGCACTGAAGTTCACAAATAATTTCTTCATTTTGCATTCTGATATTTTGTCACAGTGTTTTCAAATTCTTTGCAGACTCCGTTTCTAAATTATTTGTGTATAATTGAGGAATTCATCATTACAACTTATCAAATTACAAATATTTTGATTTTCTTGTTTAGTCAGTGTAGCTTCAACTGCCTGTAACACATTGTTGGATGCAGCTTGTAGTTATCCATTGTGGCTGCTAAGCATGCTAATATGTTAACATGTGGTCAAATCATTGCTGTCCACATGCATATGTAATGGAGACTCTCAGTTTTGTTTTTTGCAAAAATCTGTAGTGAACTTTAGAGGTAATTTGTCTTTATGCACCATATTTGAGAATGTAAACAAAGTAGGTTGGGTAGTAGAGTACTTTACAGCTGCAGTGATCTTCCCATCTGCACTTACTAATGGGTGACCAGACAGAGGCACATTTTCACACCCTATTGTGATAGGGTTGCCGTAATCCAAGAATTAAGGACATAGTCCAAGCATTAACATCGTCAGGAAAGGAATTGTCATTAATGATGAAAATTATTCCAAGCATTAACGCTGTCAGCAACAGAGTGTCGTTAGTGAAGAAAATTAATGTTAGTTTGCATTAAATAACTTTTTAATTAAAACATTAAACACAAATTACTGAAATGTACACAATTGTGATGCTACAGTTGAGATCTATTTTACACTAAGCTTTGTATTTCTCTGAAGAAAGGAAGAAGGAAGGAAGAAAGGAACTTGCTGATTCTGAATGAGTCTGTGAAAAGCAGTGCAACTTATATAACACAAGGGAGGCGCTAGAAATAAAGGAACTAAAAACAGAAAAATCACAGAGAATTGATTATAGTGTTGCTTCAGCTGTCACTGTTAGCATGTGATCAGCAATATATTGATGGTCTTCGTCAGCCCATTGTGTTGCCATCTGGAAACTTCTGTCATAAGGAATGGTGAAATACTTGAGAAGTGTGTGGCAGTAAAACTCAAGTTAATAATAACAAATTTTTAGCAGTCACTGCTTTCGTGGACTTTTATCTCTTCTGAGGACATTCGTCTTCTAGTATAAAATTGCTGATTGTCTGCAAAATCCATGACATATGGCAACCCTATACTCAAGACTCTTACCCAGTCACTAATGTTCACTAAGTTAATGAGCTGCACTGCAACTCTTTTGCAATCCTTGATGATACTGCTGTACTGTATGATCTGTAGCACACTGAATTTTTAACTACCTTCTCTGTTCTTGTTTTGAAAATTTTGGAAGTGTATTCCGCAACACAACCACTTGCTCATAACTGTTCTAATTGTGTCACTGTGAATGGATATGGGAGGGAAAGAGTAAGTTAATTTACTCTAAGGATGGGGAAGTGCATAAGCAAGTGTGCAGATGGCATTCCCTAGCTCCTTTGTACAACATTGTTTCAGCACAGTTGACACTACTAAAACAGCCCATATATAAATTAAGGCGACTGATAGTTAACTATTACTGTTTTCTTTTTCCTGTTGTACAAAAAAATTTTGTGTGCGCAAACAATATTTATATTACCAGCTGTACAGCCTGATTTCACACAGTGTTTAACTACACAATACTGCAAGGCATTGTAAGTCTATGATTGAATTTTGTGCCGCCATTAAATTTTGCGATAGCTATAGCAACAGGATATATACTGTGAAACTGAAGTGTGTAGATCACCCTTTTCATAAGAAATTTCTTGTAAAATTTTGAACATTTTACTTTTTGATTGTCTTTCATGGCTTTTGCTTAACTATAGATCAGAATATTTAGGCAATATACATTCTACATGTTTTTTCAGATCACATGTCAATGGGAGCCCTAGGTGATAGTTTTTATGAGTACCTGCTTAAAGCCTGGCTGCAATCAGGCAGAGAAGATCAGGAATCTAGGCAGATGTATGACGATGCTTTACAATATATCTTTCTTCACATGCTAAAGGTTTCACCTGGTGGACTGACATACATCTCAGATATGAAATTTGATCGATTAGAGCATAAAATGGATCATCTTGCATGCTTCTCAGGTGAGTAGTAGTTGAGCTTCAGCATTACATTATCATTTCTTAAATATATCATTATTCATTTTATATTGAAATGAACAAACGAAATAATTAGTTTTGCGGAGTTAGAAGTTAACATAATTTGCTATAAATTTACTTAAATTAGCATTGGAATCATTTGTTCCCATCTTTAGCTATTAAGAGACTATCTGCAGGCATTAATTCCAGGGCTTCTATTGGTGGCATTTGGTAGTTTACAGATTCATCTGCTAGAAAGGCCTAGGAAAGGTTGGTGGTCATTATTCCTGAATATGCAAATATCTTTCAAAACCGTTAACTATGTTTTGGAATAAAATATCAGCTGGGTTGGCTTGTTTAGCAGCTGCAGTTACACCATCTTTTGGAACCACAAGTGTACTGCTATGGTCCATTTGACTGCTTGCATATTTCTGATGCTCCTTAAATATTCTTTGGTTCCAGTTTGGTTGTTTCCTTTTATTTACTCAGTATGTACTATGGTAAAATAAGTAGGTACATTTGATTTGGTGCACTTGATGTATAAGGTGCATCTGAAAAGTTTGGTGAATGGGCTCATGTTACAAACCTTCTGGTTAGGATGAGACACTGGTGTATGAATTGAGAGACATGTCAACAAGTGCCCCCATTGTGCAAATCATCAAAGTGAGGCAGTGTTGCGCCTGGTGACAAAGTTAGCGAAGTCAGGGTGAGAATTCGTGGCATTGTTTACGAACATTTAAAAAAGCAGCAGATTCATGCCCAGACTGTGCTGCACGCGCTGACAAACAAGCAGAAGTGAACTGGGATGGAAATGTATTGTATTGTATCTGTAACACAGGTCTCTTCTCCTGTAATGATGGTTTCCAAAACCTGCGGATTCCAGTCAGACACATTAATGAAAGCTACTATCCAAGTTACTATCCAAGTTTGCTTCTACTCATCTATTAGCATGTGTGCTACAATCTAGACACAAATCTTCCACCTTTTCAAAAGTTTGTGAACAATGACATAAGTTCTCACTCTGACTCTGTTAGCTTGGTCACAGCTTCACTTTGGTGACTTGCACGATGGGGCACTTGTTGACAAGTCTCTCAATGAATATGTGCAGGTGCCTCATTTTGACCAGTGTGGTTTGTAGCATATGCAACTAACTGAACTGTTCAGACACACTTTGTGTTTTCATAGTATATTGTATTAGTATGATTTTCTGACTAGGTTCTGGTTATGTTGTTATTGCTGCTATGTAAAAGAGTGATGAACTAATAAAAGTGAACTAATAAAAGACCAGAAATAGACACTTTGTGTAGCCTTAAATAAATATATTAGTTGTTATTTTGCCACCTAAAGGTTATTTAAACCTGTAACATAAGTACTTACGATTGTAAGCCGTCCTAGGTATGTTTATCTCTGATGTGAGATTTCCTTGTGGTCTACCATGAAAATACAAATCGTTGGGGCATTTAATGTCACAGTGACAAGTTGGCCAAGGTAGTTTAATGGTTAGAGCAGCTGCACATGAAGCAGAAGATTCATGATTCAAATTCTGACTTTGGTATTGTATTTTTCAGTCCTGATTCTACCTCTTAAACATTGCCCACACATGGCTTGTGTGTTTAAAAGACACCAGCATTTAGTGGTTGGCATACAAAAATTGCAATGGTATAATTAGATCATAAAATGGCAGTGAATTATGTTACTCACATGGAGATACAAATAAGATAAAGTAACATGTAATGTATTTTAGAGTCCGTAAGTTGAATCCCGTCCTTAAATTAGGATGTCTCCTTGGCTTTCTTCATTCACACATTCTTCTTCCAGATCACCATGGTGATCGATGTCTTCTGTAATAAAATCATTGTCATCCTGCAAATATTTTGCTATATTGTGCAGCACTACGTAGTGTATATGATGATGGCTGAAATATTTGAAATAGCAATTCTGCAAGGACAGAGTTTATCGCAAACCTATCCACACTAACCGATACCTTGATACCTTCACAAAATCTCAAACCATCATCCACGACAAAAACGGGCCGTGATTAAAACTTGGTTGACAGAGCCTTAAGAACATGTGAACCTCAGTACTTGCAATAGGAATTACAATATCTAGAATATGCTCTCCGTAATAACGGGCACACAAACAAAGAAATAAAAAGAGCCTTACACCCGAAAAAGAAAAACCAAACACAAAGGGGCAAACACCCTAATGACAGGAAAGGCACAGTATACCGCCCTTATTTGCAACATACTACTGACCACATTTCTAAATTATTGAAGACCCATAATTTAGAAGCAGTTTTCATCCTGACCAAAAAGATTCACTTTTTTTCTTTGTTCAGCTAAGTGACTCACTCACGTCGGCTGGAGTTTAGAGAATATCTTGCTCTTACGGGTCAGTCTACATGGACACCACCCAATGCAGCATCAATACCAGGTTAAAAGAACACGTAGACAGTGCCATCTTTGACAGCTGGAGAAATCAGCAGTTGCCCAACATGCTTTAGAAGCACCCTGTGAACACATCATCCACTATGACGAAACAGACATCCTTACTACGGGTAATTGGAAATTGCACTGAAGGTCTCTAATCCACTATGAAAACTGCACTGAGCCATTAAAGTTACACATGGTAAATAGCACTGCTTATTTATGTACTTGCCGTGTAAGCTGCACTGGAACATAATAGCTCGGGATACACATTGTACTGACAAAGCTTGTTGGATGTTTTTGCACTGCGACTGACTGTTCTTTACTTCACTTTGAAAAATAATAGCAGGTGCTCTTGACGAATGTGAAGCGATCAATTTAACCCTATTCATATTTAGTGATTTGCCTCTCAATGTAGTGTTGTTTATCTATTGTGAAAGAATTTTTTCCCACTTGTGATTTTTCAGAGCTGTTTATTTTTATATACACTTTGGTCTGATAAGACGTTAGTTCTTCCACAAATACATATAAAGATGGGTAACAGGAACTAAAGTTTGCATTGAAATGCAAATGAAAAGATTTGCATGCATTGGTAGTTCGTTCAGTGTCTGCTGATTTGGCTGCCCACATAAGGGGAGGAAAATTGGCACTTTTGTCAATATAATTTTCTACCAAGAACAAAATTTTACGTTTTCACTTTCGGGTTGCAGTGGCATCAAATCGTGTATAAACGAATCACCTGCTTCGCATGGTTCCAAGTATACTAACCCAAACACATAGTGTAACCAGTGTCCAACGATTGAGTCCTTATGTTTGTATTCACCTGCCAGCCCTAAAACCTGTATTTTTCTCCGCTATGCATTACTTAAGTAAAATCTGCACAGAAAGATTTCAGTATTTGGCCACATGGTTCGCACTGCATCATGTATAGCTATTTCTAGATCTGAAATTATAATTCTGGGCTCAAATGTCTTAATTGTTCATCATACTTGTGACAGATAATGTGAAATATAGTCTCATATGAATATCTGGTTTTATTTGGAAGCAAACAGAATACCATAGGCACGTAGTGACCATTCTTAAAACCGTGAAGTATAAACATTTGATAAAAGAACTTCAGGCAATAGTCAAATGTTCCATCAACATATACCAAAGGACACGTTACTAAAAAGTTCAAATTTGTGCGACAGCTGAATATAACAATCCTACTGTATTTGTCGTTATGCATTACAAATTGTTCATCTAAGTTTGTCTTAATATCTAGAGCTACGAGGGGCGTCTCAAAAGTAAGTTGCACTATTGTTTTAAATCTGCGCGGTAGGCGGGAAAAGTTTGAAAGTCCCAGGGAATATAGGTATGGGTGTAGCAGCAGCACTGTAAAATTCCAAGTTTATTGCTTGGACATTAAAACGGCAGTAACAATGGAGACTCCACTCGTTCCGGCCGCTGATTGCGAAGTTTGCCCTGTTATCTGTTTTTTGATGGGAAAAAATAAATGTTGAAATTCATCGCGAGTTGTGCAGTGTTTATGGAAAAGACGTTATAACAAGACAAAAGCTTTCTCATTGGCGCCAATCGTTCATTGAAGGGAGAACAACATTACACGATGAGCAATGAAGTGGCCGACCCTCCACTTCCCGCGCTCCGCATATTGTTGACTAGGTTCGAGCAGTCGTGAACACCGATTGGCGACTTACACTTGATGCAATTTTGTTTGAACTTCCTCCTTATATTGAAATAAGCCGTGCATCACTTCACAGGATTTTTTTAAGGATCTGTGTCTATTGAAAATGTGTGCAAGATGGGTTCCTCGCATGCTTTCAGAACAACACAAGGAGCAGAGTTGATGCCGCATTGCAATTTTTGCAATTTTTTGAGGATGAGGGAAATGGTTTATTCTACAGAATAGTGATCGGGGACAAAACATGGATCCATCACTGGAAACCCAAATCCAAAAGACAGAGTATGGTATGGAAACGAAATGATGAGGCAACACCAAAAAAAGGCAAACGTTGTTGCATCGGCTGGCAAGGTCATGGCAATGATATCCTGGGATTTGAAGGGAGTACTTTAATCGATTACCTGCCCCATGGTACCACGATGACAGCTGCTCGCTATTGTGAGGTGCTGAGAAAACTCAGAAGAGCCATACAAAACAAAAGGAGGGGAAAGTTGAGCAAAACAGTTTTTGTTCCACGATAATGCTTGCCTGCACACTGCTCGTGAAACCCAAGCCCTGTTTGAGCAGTTTCGATGGGATCTTTTCGGTCATCCACCTTATTCACCTGACCTACAGTACAGTTTAAAATAGCGGACATACTCACACATTAAAAATTGAAAAATTAACGTTAAAACTCCTTAGAAAAGTTTAAACTTGCTTACCAAAGCAATGTGAGCGACAAACCACAACACACACACACCAAAAAAAAAAAAAATATCCCTCCCTCTGTCTGTTTCAATTACACAGGACATATCATCAGAAGAACTATGTAAACATGTATAACAATGTATAGTTACATAGTATGGCACAAATATCACAAGTATATAACAATGTACAAGTATATTTACATTATGCATAAATCAATTATTGCACATCTTTTCACAGTATACATCTTTTCATTTTTTCAATTCATGGTACACAAATTATATTCCATATTTGAATTCCTCTATGCTATATACATTTTCTATTATATACTATTTAATGGCTTTCATCATTTCTTTGTGTTTAAGGAACTGATATTTGCATTGCTATTATTTAATTTAAATAACATTGAAACAAATCAAAATGACTTTACCACCACATTGTTAAAAGTCACAACCAAAGAACAAAAAAGTGTCAGAATAAAGAACTGCATTGAACAGAATTGAAAGGTATTTAAATTCACAGCTTACAGTGTTAGAATGGATGTTTTTATCTGTGCTGAAAGAATTTGAATAGTAAGATTTATTCCATAGTTCTCTTCTTTTTCTTCCTCTGTCCCTGCCCTTTCTCTTAAAGACTTCCAGCACTTAAAGTTAATTCTTTGATCTTTTCTGAAAGGGGATCTGTTGCTGCCAATTATTATAAATCTATGATGTTTGATATTCTTTCCTCTTTCTTGAAACATGATTATTTCATTCAAGCATTTTTGTAGTCAAATGAGTCATTTATTGCTCAAATTTCACACACTTCTTGAGTACATTAATTTTTTATTCTATCTAGATATTGAAAAGAAATTGTACATTAAGGTCTGAAGCTTTCCTGGCAACGAACATATTCAGAACTTTTTCGGGCTTTTTGCCAGGTGTAGTGATGAAGAACCATTGACGTTTTGGGAGTGTGCATCTCTCCCATCTTCAGGATGATGAATGACTAACAAGAGTGATTTTTTTTCCCAACAATCGAGCCATGTTTTACTTACGAAATGTGGCAACAATCGGCTTTTTTTTTTTTTTTTTTTTTTTTTTTTTTTTTTTTTTTTTTTTTTTTTTAAGGGGAGACAGAAAGAGAGTTGGAAGTTAAATGAATTGGCCTAAAAGAGGGAAGGTATTAAGTACACGAGGTTTTGTGAGGTTCCGCTTAGCACCCTCGTTAGTGCAGGAGTTTTAGCTGGCAATTTGCCGGCATCAAGGTTGTCTGGGTGACAGCCATGACCTAGGCCCTGACCACCACACTCGGGAAGTAAATGTGGGATGGTTAGGATAAGACGGGGTCTTTTTTTAATATTTTTATATTTTCTTCAGGTTGGTTTTTGGCCATGAAATGGCCGCTGGTTGAAGATGATTGTCATTTACTGAAGTTCCAATGTTGGTGCCATCCTGTGTACTGTGGTGGTGGATTGTTGGTCGAATTTACGCTGTGAGCATAGTAAACTGTACTGTACTCTGGTTTGGTTCCCAGATGTAGAGAAGTTATGAAGTCTAAGTCTGTTATTTTGGACTCCACGAAGATGAAGCGATTTTCAGTGAACCTTCGGAAGTGGATAGCGTTGTCAAAGCGTGTTGTGATGTCAGAGCTGATGGCCGAAATTTGGGAAGTAATATTACTGTTGTGTTCTTGAAGTTTCTCAGTGATGTATATCTCGATGTTCTCAAGTTGCTCTTGGCATAGCTTCTGAGAGGACGTCGGTGAGTTGCCGTGGGAGGTCTGTCTGGCACGGTTGGTGGTGAGCTAGTGTTGCAGTCAGCCTGGAATCCAGTTTGTTAAGTGCTGTGGTGTTGGCTTCAGAAAGAGCGGTAATCTCATTCCGGGCTGCAGTGATGGCTTCAGATAGAGTAGTTACCTGTGTCTGAATAGCGTTGCTGGTTTCCATGATTGTCCTGAGTTGTTTCTCCAGTTTGTTGAGTCAATCTTCATGGGTAAGTGTTGATACAGTGGAGTCATGTTGTGGCTGAGGGCATTGTGACATTGGCTAGTTCTGTTATGGTGGCAGATGTGTCGAAGCTGTCCGAGTAGTACTAACTGCGTTGGTTGAGACTGGAGTGGATGTGTGCGAGTTCTGTGAATATAATGGGCATTGAGCTTGCCCTGTGAAATGGCTGAAGCCATTGCAGGAGGCACAGTATCGGTGGCGTCTGCATAGGTCATGTGCTGTGCAGTCCTTGGTTGTGCTCGGTGCACCACAGTAGTGGCATCGAGTTGGAGAAGTGCAGTCGGCGGAGTTGTGCCCATATCCACAGCAGTGGCAACAGGGTGCATGACGAAAAGCTCGGCTGGCCTCAATATGCAAACATTGTCCGAACAGAGGCAAGCCTGCGCTCAAGGCAGCTTCGTAGTAATGCGCTGTGCAGTCCTTGGTTGTGCTCGGTACACCCAGTAGTGGCATCGAGTTGGAGAGGTGCAGTTGGTGGAGTTGTGCCCATATCCACAGCAGCGGCGACAGGGTACATGACGGGAAGCTCGGCTGGTGTCAGTATGCAAACATCATCCGAACAGGGGCAAGCCTGCGCTCAAGGCAGCTTCATAGTCCCGGGAGTCGGTGAGCACCAGCCTGACGGGACTAGATGGTTCACTATGCGTGATGATTCGAGTGGCCCTCAATGTAGAGGGCCACACATTTGACCTGCAGTGAGGATGTAGCGTGTCGGCAAATCCTGTGGAATATTGTGGATTACTGCGCTGAGTCTTGTAGGAGGTGTGATGGTGGCAGTAGATTGATCGAGGAGCTGTTGTGTTGCTGTGGAGGGGCTCCCAAGAGTGGCACTACCACTGCCAATCCCAGGGCTCTGGATTTCGAACTGGCGGGAGATGTGGTGCTGTCTCCCAGTGAAGGTCCACTGGTCGGTGGTGGAATTACTGGCCTGGGCTGGTGTTTAGAATGCAGCAGTGACCAGTGGGTTGTGATGGGTCTTCTTTCCCTTAGGCATCTTCAATCTACATAGAAAAACACGCTGCATAGAAAAACACCCGCCACAATAAGAGTGAAAGGACCAGTATATGTACTATCTGCTAGCATGGACCTAGCAAAAAACACCAGTTCTATTCTGGAGGTGGTTCAACGTTCTGACGGAATCTGTGTTTTCTGTGCCTGTCGATCTCCAACTTCAAGGCTGGTTTCCAGAAGGGACTGAACTGCATTCCGGCATTCCCATTCAGTGTGCTCTTCTCAGAGGAGATGGACAGAGCCTCCTTAACCCTCCGTTCCCAGAAACTGCTACATTTTGCCACAATGGTTGTTTCTTTGAAGTTAGCTCTATGTTTTTTTTCAAAGCAGTGTTTCGCCGGCCCTGACTTGTCAGTCCTGCCTGTTTGCCCTACTCCCAGAATCAAGGAGCTTGAACGGTCCGTACACTTAATGCAGACTGAAAA
Source organism: Tenodera sinensis (assembly GCA_030765045.1). NCBI lineage: Eukaryota > Metazoa > Arthropoda > Insecta > Mantodea > Mantidae > Tenodera > Tenodera sinensis. Next base: position 89,023,286 of record CM060967.1, read on the forward strand.
GTTGCGGCTGGCGGAACACTGCTTTGAAAAAGGCCATTGTGGCAAAATGTAGTGGTTTCTGGGAATGGAGGGTTAAGGAGGCTCTGTCCATCTCCTCTGAGAAGAGCACACTGAACTGGGATGTCGGATTGCAGTTCAGTCCCTCCTGTAAACCGGCCTTAAATTTGTTTTTTCTTGCAGAGTCGTATTAAGGCATCTGTGCGTTCAATGGTGATAGATGAGAGCTGCCTGCCAGTGGCAGCAACAGCTGGTTATTACAGAAGTAGTACCCTGTCGTGCAGAGGAGAACTTAATGAATGTTTGTGCTTGTGATAGTCGGGTCCTGCATTTGCACCCCAGTCAGTATCGTACATTTTCATGCTGGCATGCAGTGCATGCAAGCGTGTCTACAATGAAGTCTCAAACTGCAATTATGATCAAGTCCCGGCTACAGCCTGGGGAGCTGAAAGTGATAGTGATAGTGGTATTGGTAGAGTTGTTCTACTTATTCTATGTTTGGCGTCCTTAGTGGGAGTCGTGTCTGTGCTTAGCGTCCACAGTGTGAGCTGTGTCAGTGCTTGGCATCCTCAGTGGGAGCTGTGTCAGTACTTGGCATCCTCAGTGGGAGCTGAGTCAGTACTTGGCATCTTCAGTGGGAGCTGTGTCAGTACTTGGCATCCTCAGTGGGAGCTGTGTCAGTACTTGGCATCCTCAGTGGGAGCCGTGTCTGTGCTTGGCATCCACAGTGTGAGCTGTGTCAGTGCTTGGCATCCTCAGTGGGAGCTGTGTCAGTACTTGGCATCCTCAGTGGGAGCCGTGTCTGTGCTTGAGCGTTGTTTTCAGGTCCAGGTGTCGCCAGGTCGTCATGGTGTCCACACTCATCATGTGCCGCATGACGCTCGAGGGGGCCCTCTCCCCTGGGTTTAAGCGTGTTTTCTAGTATATCTGCTTCTGCTTTCTCTTCATCCGTGGTGGCTTTATGTTGGCCCACGTGAAGAGGGGGGATGGAGATCTTGTCCCGGGTGAGACATCTGGGTATTCGCTATACTGTGTTGTTGCCCAGGTTTACTGACTGTAATGTGTTGTTCCACTGGTTGGATATAACAGAGGCTCTATGTTGGTTCAGGGTTCTGAGTTGGTTCTGTAGGGTCGGATGTCAGTGCTTCTACCATTGTCACCTGGTTCTATTTCTTTGTTTGGTGACACGTATCTCCCCTGGGTCCACCTTGGCTAGCTAGCGCAAGGTCTTGGAGGGTGCTGTAAGAGATGGTCGTCACGTGGGATGTCTGTAACTTAGAAACAAAGTCAGTGGATTAAGTTACTATATGAGATTGTCACGGAATTCGTTTATGGCATTGTCAATGTCTGGAATGGTCAGGTTTCTGTCAAATAGCACTGCCACCTGTCTCTAGTCTCTTGTGTTTATCAATAGTAGTTTCGTATTGTCCAAGTGCAGTGATGAGTGTAATGTGGTGTGATGGGATTTTATTGTATAAATCGAAAGCTAGCTTCTTAATGATTTGTTCTATTGGGACTTATTTTGTAGTTGTTGTGTTCTTTTAATATGCGATTTCGCAGCGTAGCCCCAGATCGGCACTGCGTACGTCAGTATGGGCCGTGTAAGTTTTATAAAGCGTTAGGCCCATGTCGGGCTGTAGAGCGTTACTATAGTTAATTAATGGATATAGCCTGCTCAATTGAGCAGAGGCTTTCTTGCACACTTCCTCTGTGTGAGGGCGCCAGGTGAGACCAGGATCCATCACTATGTTACTTTATTGGTCAAGATGATGTCGTTAAAGAGCTTCAGTGGTTGCAGCCCATACCTCGGGTGCCTTTTACGTTTTGTAAAGATTATAGCTTTACTTTTGGCGGCATTAACTTTGATTCACCATTGGGCGAGCCAGGGTTCCAGTTGGTCCAGTGATGTCTGGAGGTTTCTGCGTATGAATGCAGGTTTACCGGATTGAGTCATAATCGTCGTATCGTTGGCATACAGGAGATAAATTAAGTTAGTGCTTTTTGCTATGTCTTTTATATAGATGTAGATAAAAGCGGCATGTGTATAGTACCCTGAGGGACACCCGCCAGTATCGGGCAAGGTGTGGACTTTGCATCGTTCACTAACGAGGAGAAGGAATGCTTGCACAAATAGTTTGCTGTTATCTTAATCATTGTGTCCAGGAATTTATTGTTTATGATTTTTCGTAACAATCCTGTATACCACATGCGGTTGAAAGCACGTTCTATGTCCAGTAGAACGGCTCCCGTTGACTTTCTGAAATTTAAGCCTTTCATAATGTACTTGGTGGCGCACAGGAGTTTCAGTGTGGTTGAATAGTTGGCGTGGAAGCCAAACTGTTCAGGAATTAAAATATCATGTTTTATAATAAATGCATTAACGTGCTTAAGTATTACTTTTTCAAGAAGTTTGCTCATCGTATTGAGCAGGCTGATAGGCCGGTAATTTTGTGGGTCCTCGTTATTTTTGCCTTTCTTCGGGAAGTGTAGCACATTTGCTGTTTTCCACCTATTAGGGAAGCAGCCATGCAAAAGGCAGAGGTTGAACAGCTTCGTTAGAATTTTAGTGCTCTAGCAGGTAAGTGTTGCAGCGCAATGTTCGGGATTTGGCCTGGCACTGGTGTTTTTCTGATTGGGTCATGTGTTTGCCTTTCATGTATGTTTTGAACTATGGTCTCAGTTTTGTTTACCAATACTGGCCATGATGGCGTTATGTTAGGTTTAAGTGTGTTTTCTAGTACATCTGCTTCTGCTTTCTCTTCATCCGTGGTGGCTTTATGTTGGCCCACGTGAAGAGGGGGGATGGAGATCTTGTCCCGGGTGAGACATCTGGGTATTCGCTATACTGTGTTGTTGCCCAGGTTTAGTGACTGTAATGTGTTGTTCCACTGGTTGGATATAACAGAGGCTCTATGTTGGTTCAGGGTTCTGAGTTGGTTCTGTAGGGTCGGATGTCAGTGCTTCTACCATTGTCACCTGGTTCTATTTCTTTGTTTGGTGACACGTATGTGTACAGGCAGGCGTGTGTTTGTTTTCTTTTGCCACTGTAGTGGAACTGCCACCATTGTGGTATATTGGATCGCCTTTTCCACTTTTTTGGTAGCAGTATCTGTATCCTCAATTGAGTCAACTCTAATATCCAACATTTGGGTATCTACGGTTTCTGCAAAGGTGTTTCAGTTGACTTTGTTATAATTTTGCCTTGGTCTGAGTGCCACACTCCGAAGACGGTCTTCAAGTTTTATAAGGACCGGTAGATGGTCTGACGATAGCTCGTTATATACTTTGAGTGAGATGCGGGCGCCGGCTTGCCTTTCCAGTACTATGTGTAGGACATCAGATGTTTGGTTTGCTTGAAATGGGACATACGTTGGTTCTATGGTAGCGTGTATCATATAGTCAGATCTGTTTTTGTCTTGTAATAGGGTTTGACCTGCCGCGTTTATGTTGGATGAATTCCAGAGTGGGTAATTATTATTTATTTATGCCAACAAACTTACTGTTGGTGTTTTTAAACACACAAGCCATGTGTGGGCAAAGTTTGAAAGGTTTACCAGGAGAAATATGAACTGGGTTGAGAATTTAATGCCATTCTGACAGTTTGTCACAATAGCTCAGTGGTAGAGCATCCGCCCAGTAAGCGGAAGATCTGTGGTTCAAATCCTAGTTGTGGCATTGAATTTTTAAGTTCCAGTTCTACCTTTCAAATCTTCCAGAGTGGGTGTTTGGTATTGAAGTGATCTGCTATTATAACACTTTGGTTTAATTGCAAGAGCGAGTCAATGTCTGCTGTGATTATATCGCCTGGTGGATTGTAGGCTGAGATGATGATTACGTGGTTATTGTTAATTGTAGTAGCTATTGCTGTTGCCTCGAGTCTATGGAGGGGTGGAACTAGTACCTGATAATGGGCAGTGTCTCTGCAGAAAGCTATGGCTGTGCTGCATATCTCTGTCATTTCTATACAGGTAACAACTGGTAAGTTCAGTCTTTTGTGTGGGTTCAGGTGAGTTTCTGTGAGAAGGACTATTGGTATGCCATGTTTGTCTAGAAATTCAAGCAATTCATGTTTTCGTTGCCTCAGTCCATGTGTATTCCAGGTCATTAAACTACTTGTGGGGTTAACGTCCATTGTGTGTCACTTCAAGTAGTCATTGAAAGAAGTTGTAGACCTGGAGTGTGTCTAGCATCTTGTCAGGCTTTACTTGAAGTCTGTCCAGGGCCATGTAGCACATCTCTATATTGTGGAACCACTTAGGAGCGTTGAACCACCTCCAGAATATACTTGGTGTTTTCTGCTAGGTCCGTACTAGTGGACAGTACATATACTAGTCCTTTCACTCTTGTTTGACATTCATCATACTGATGATGGGAGAGATGCACACTCCCGAAACGTGGATGGCTCTTCATCACCACACCTAGCTTGAAGCCCGAGCACATCTTGAATAAATTGTACATATTAGCCATATTCAGTGAGCTCACCTCTAAGGTACCTCCCTCCCCCTTATTTGTTTATTCATGTTGGTTAGGCATCTCTGTCTTCCATGGTCATGCTTAATCTCAAAACTAGTCAGAGCCAGAGTATAGAGTAACAGAATATTTATTGGACCTCATTGGATAACTAATGTAAAACTCCAAGGCATACATGGTAGTCCTAACTGCGGAATACATAAAGCCATAGTCTGAAGATTATGACAATTGGGATAGAAGACCAGTAGAATGACTGTTTATGGGACAGTGAATCTAGCAATATTAAAATAGCAAAGTTGGTCAATTAACAACACTGAAATAACATTAATAAACAAAGGCTTTCACAGCTGGAGTCATAATTAGTAAAATATGCTTCTGGGCTAAGAGACAATAGCAACAGGGAGACTAAGGAGAGTTTTAAAATGCCACAGCTGCAAGCAAAATGTCTGGGAATGGAATGAAGAAGCCCAGTTGATCACAGCATATAAGCATATATGACTTAATTTGTTGTCTAGGAAGTTGACATGCTCTGTCCAGTTGAGCTGGCAATCAAAAGCAATCCCCAAAAACTTTGTATAAGGGCTCCCATAAACCAATGTATTAAATATTGAGACTGAAATAGGATTAGGAGCTCCCAATTGTTCATTGAATTTAAGAGTTACTAAAATAAGAACAAATTAGAAACTAAAAGCTTCACTTACCTTAGTGATATTGCAAGTTCTTTGGTCCTGACACGTTTCGAATTGACTCCAACTCATTCTCAAAGGTATACAAACAAATTGATTACCATAGCTACTGATGCTCATTTTAAGAGTTACTGTCTTACTTATATTTATATGAAGCTTATTACTTGTCATCCATTTCTGTAATTCTGTAATGGTGTAATTGATTTCTTCCTGCATAGGTCTTTTATCATTATTTCTGAAAATAAGATTTGTATCGAGAGGTAGAACTGGAACTTAAAAATTCAATGCCACAACTGACATAAATAAATAATAAGATTTGTATCGTCTGCAAAGATGATGGTAATAGGTGATAGGTATGATGGAAGATCATTGATATAAATTAGGAATGGAATTGTTCCCAAAATGGATCCCTGCGGAATGCCCGATTCCATAGCAGCAGGATTTGAACAATCCTTCTAATTCAACCATTTACCTATTTTCCAGATAAGAAGCGAACTATTTCTTAGCTAATGCTTTAATACCATAAGCAACTAACTTCTTTAAAAGATTAATATGATCAACCGTATCAATTGTTTTAGTTAAATCTAAGAATAGGCCCGCTATTTGTTCTTTTTTTGTCTTTTGCTTCTAAGATATATTCTATAAAAGAAAACATTGCACTTTCAATTGATTTTCCTTTTCTGAAGCCAAATTGAGCTTCTGGTATAATATTATGCTTTTCTAAGAAGGGAACAATTCTATTGTACGTCATTTTCTCCAGCATTTTTGAAAACACAGATAATAAGGAAATAGGTCTATAATTTTCCACGTTGGTTTTCTTGCCCTTCTCAGAGAATGGTTTGACTTTAGCTATCTTCAATACATTTAGAAAGCACCCTGTTTCCAGTGAGGCATTGCAAATATTGGTAAGTGCCTTTGTGAGATTATTGTACACATTGCTTGATCGGGGAATCGGGGATTTCATCAATGCCACACAAGTTCTTATTTTTCAGACTTCTTGTTATTGTTATTATTTCTTCCTTGTTGACCAGATATAGAAACATGGTGATGTTATTTGCAGCAATGCTGCTGAGTGGATTGAAAGAAGCTCTACCTATTTGGGCTTGATAAGATTTTAGCTATGTTTGCAAAATACTCATTGAAGAAATTGGAGATTCTGTAGGGATTTGAGACTTGTTCTCCACCATGCAATAACATAATTTTTCTTGGACGGTTAGGTGTATTTAACTTCCTTCTAGCCTGTATTATCACTATTTAAAATAAATTATTTGTTACTCTTTTTCTTTGCCTCACTAATAACTTTGCTGAGAATACTACAATACATTTTAAAATAAGCTTTGAAGGTGGAGTCTGTATTGTTTTATTAAGTTCATGAAGAAACCTTTTTCTCTTGCACGATTTGATAATTCATTTTGTTATCCAATTCCTAGAATTTGGTTGCTTGTAGGACATGCTATGTCTCTTATAGGTGAGGTCAGTGTTAAAATAGTGTGTTATACAGCTTAGGATGATTTCAGCCTTCTTATTAATATCCTGATTATTCAACATATCCTCCCAGAATTCTTTACTTAGTAAGAAGTTGAAATAATCTATACTCCGGGCTGAGAGACACCATTTCAAGAAAGTTTCATTGTGGTGCAGCTATCCATTTATTTTACTTTGGGATACCTACAGGTGAAGCAGCATTATGATCTGAAATACCAAGTCTTATATTATTGGTTGCAAAAAGTAGAGCATTAGTGTTAATAAATATCTAATCTATACCCGTCCTACTGAAGCCTGTGATTCTAGTTGCTGAGTTTATAACGGGTGTCAAATTATAAGTTTGGAGCAAATTAATTGAGCTAAGTAAGTTTTTTATGCTGTATCTTTTAATTGGAGCCAGCTGAATATTACGTTTTTTAAAAATGTTTTTGAATTAGTCAAATGTCTGTAGGTGATAGGTGAATTTTTTTAATGACATCTCCTTTTTTGGTTTGCTGAGTGTGGTTGTTGTTTCTTTCAATATTTTTATCTTTTTTGCTATGTTCACTTTTTTATCTATCTGTGATTTTCGGAAGCCATTTATTGAAAGTGGTATGTTCTCCAGTCTGTGAATTAAGCTATTGAAAGCTGCATGTTTGTGTGGTCTTGGATTGCAGCTGTTGCATTTTGTAAAAATATTTGTCTGTGTTGGTTTTCTGTAGATCCCAAAGTTTATTCTGTTTGCATTTCTTCTGAATTTTAAGTCTAAGAACGGAAGCTGTCCATCTCCATCCATTTCTGTTTCTAAAGGTAAATTTTAATGGTTTTTTCTTGCAAATTTAACAGTTTTTGTGATTGTTCAATGTGCTTCTTTGGTACTATTGCAAAAATATCATCTACATAGCACTGCCAGGTTTTGAAAATCCAAGGGAAGTTTTTGACAATTCTTGTTTCCAATGAACTTGTGAAGAGATCTGCAAGTACTGAAGAAAGTGGGTTACCCATTGCTAATCCTGAAATTTGTCAGTAGTATTTAGATTGAAATTGGAAAAAGTTTTCATTTTTTCATTTAATTGTGGATGATATGGAGTAGTTTTTGTTAATTTGCAACCACATACTTTTATGTTTGGAAGAGTTCTGATTGAAATTGTGTACACCAATTAGTCACTATTTGATATAGCATTCCAAACCGAGTGATCCAAGCATTAAAAAATTCTTGAGCTACAGTTTCTGCTCAAGTAGCTTTAAGAGGAACAACTTCCGTCCAGTTGGTAAATTGGCCTATACATGTGAGATAATAAATATATCTTCCAATTAGGGGCCCAATTAAGTCTATGTTGACAACTCCAAATCATTTGTCATGGGAAACTTCCCAAGGGGTGTTGAAATATGTCTGGTGACTTTATTCTTCTGGCACACAATGCATGTTTTTGTCCAGTGACTTATATTGTTTTATTTCCATCAGACAAATCTGGTTATTAACATCTTCATGGAAGTTTTAACCCTTTGTGAGCGAAAGCCCATATATGGGTGACCTGTCTGGACCCTGACGAGCAAAAACCCATATATGGGTTTGGAGTCATAGAGCTATTGTGATTGGCTCCTCTTGCTCAAATAATTCATATATACTGCCGATAGATGGTAGGAAATGTTCTTTCAGATGTTTGTGGTCAGTTAATCCCCGATTTTCCATGTTTAACAATTTCTGTCATAGTTTTCAGTAGTGTAGGAATAAACAGTGCGGTGATTGCATCCAGTAAGCGAGAGTTTTTTTCATTTTTTGACAGAATGGCGGGAAAGAAAGGGTTGACGGAGCAAGAAATTGTAGAATTGTTGAACAAAAGTGATAGTGAGTTATCAAATTTTGTGCTCAGTGATGATGAGAGTGATATATGCGAGAATACGTGTCTAAGTGCAAGTGAGAGCGAGAGTGTCATAAGTGATGCTGCAGACAGCTGTACACCTAACTGGGTAGAGGTGAATAATTTTGACCCTGGCCCTTCATCTAGTATCCCAGTGCACAATATCCAGCAGGGACCAATACTTACTTCTCATTTTGATGAGAATACGCTTCCAGCAGAATTTTTCGGCCTATTTTTTGATGATGAAATTATGCAAAATATGATTTGAAATTATGCAAATAATCACTGAGGAGACATGTACTCAGGAAAACAAAAAAACAACAGGCTACACCACCAACGAAAAAAGCCAGGATTACTTCTTGGAATCTCCCAGAAATTGCTGATATAAAAGTACTGAGATAGTATTATCTCAATAGTATTGGGATAAATAAGTTGCTATGAAAATCATATACACATTTTAGATACCCTAGGTACCCTAGGTGTAACTGCACATTTCTTTCAAAACTTTTATAATTTGTTACCATCATTACCATTATTATTACAAATGGAAGTATTAAATACCATAATGTGACACTATTTAGTTCCTGAAGCACGGCTGGTTTATTTATGAATGCCTATATGTACCTACGAACTATGCTGTAGAAAATGGAGAAGTGCTACTTATGCCACTTTTGTAACAACATTTTTACACGGATTAACAAAACTTCACTCCTGGAGGACAATTACGATTCAGTTCAACAAAAAGCAAGGTATACTATTTGTTTTAGTACATTGGAGCATGTTTATATAGTTTTAATTGTATTTGATAGAGTTTCATACTTTAGCAAAATTGCCTTCCACTCAGAGCCATAAAACATGTCTGCTCGGGAAGGGTTAATTCTTGGGTGTGCCATATTGTGGTAATGTTGAAAAATAGAAAATCTGAATTTTTCTGGAATATGGGCACACAGAGGTGGTGGACACATCACATCATAGCTGTTTTCCGCCTGGCGTTGTTTGAGTTTTAAATTTCAATGAAGAATGAGGGCTAGATCATAGATTATCTAGTTCATCTCCATTCTGGGCTTGAGCGATTGCTTCATAATCAATTGGTTCTGGTTCTTCAACTTTTGATAAATGGTCAGCAACTATGCTTTTTCTTCCCGGATATCTGTACTAAATTGAGAAATATATTGTAGATATCTCAACTGTATTGGTGGTGCTTTTTCATTTTTTTTTTTGTTTTTTTTGTTTGTTTGTTTAAATGCAATAGTAAGTGGTGCATGATCGCTGTAAATAACAAAATATCTTCCTCCTATCAGATATCTGAAATATTTCACAGCCATATAAATCTGAGTAACTCTCGGTCATATATAGAATATTTCTGCTGAGGTGGAGAGAATTTTTTCAAGAAGAATCCAATAGGCTTCCAGTTACCATTTTCATTTTGTAATAATACTGCAACTGCTGCAAAGTTTGAGGTGTCAATGAATAATGCCAATTCGTACTGAGTATCTGAATTTGTTAATAGAGCTGCATGAGCTACATCATTTTTCCTTTTCTGGAATTGTTCTAATATTTCTGTAGTCCATTCAATTTTCCTCTGGTCATTTTTTGTTGCACCTTTAAGGTATTCATTTAATAGAGTTTAATTTTCTGCAGCACGTGGAAGATGCTGACGATAGAAATTAATAGTTCCTAAAATGCAAGTAACTCTTTACAGTTTCAGGTTTCTTGCGATTTAATATAGTAGCAACTTTCTGCATCTGGCTTAACACCTTCTGCTGTTGTTAGATGTGCTAAGAAAACCACTTCTTTTACATTAAATATGGACTTCTCTACATTAATTCTGACTTGCTGGTGTTTTGCTCCTCACTGTAACTTTTCTATCTGACCTTGCCTTGGTCATCTCTTTCTTCTCTTCTGACCCTAATGCTATTAGAGTTCCTGAGGGCTAGGGAGTCTTTATTTTTCCAACCTCTCCATTTCTCTAATTTCTCTATAAAATCTTAAACCCTAACATGCTGACCTGTCATGGCATGTAATACGTCCTCTGATTGGTAATCAGAGGATATGGTCGGTGAATTTACTTTGATAATTCTCCCGGTCAGGTCGGTGAGACCCATAAACCAACGACAGGTGTGGTCCTCCAGACATTCTGGGGGTTGTGAGAGAGTGATGTGACTGCCAAAACATAAAAATATGGTGCTCTCTAAAAAGCGGTTACTATTACTGCTAAGTCTCTTCACTATTTATGTTGAAAAATACTGGAGAGCAAGAGGATTAATGACTTCATTGTCAGAAATCCAGCCTTAGCTAACAACAACAACAACAACAACATTAATTCTGAGTCCAAATTTATCACATTGCTTAACCATTAGGTTTAAGTGATGTTTATGCTCTTGTTGATTTGTGGAAGCTATCAGATATCATCCAAATAAGCAAAACAGAAATCTAGTCCCTTAACAGCTTTGTTAAATAAATGTTTGGAAAGTACTGGGTGGGTTTCTTAAACCAAAGGGCATAATGAATTCATAGAGACCGAATTCAGTGATTACTGCTGTTTTTGCTTTGTCTTCAGCGATTTTAATATGGTAATAAGCTTTTAGAAGATCAATCTTGAAAAGGATTTTCTTGTTCTGAAGAATGTAACCTATAGCATCGATTCTTGGAATTGGATATCGGTCTGGGAGACTCCTGTCATTTAAATGACAATAGTCTCCACAGACTTGCTATTTCCGTTGTATTTTGATGTTAAATGTAGCGGATTAGTCTATTGTGATTCCGATGGGCTGCTTATGTTGTGATTTAACAAACACTGAAATTCTATTTTTGGAGTGTTTAATTTATGAGCTTTATTATATAGCAGTGATCCAGTTGATGTCTCAACATGATGTTGAATGTCATGTTTTACTTCTCTCATTGTAACTGATGGTTTAGCTGTTCCAGGAAAGTTCTGTAGAACTCTTGAAAATTCACAAATAGAATGAAGTGAACTTACAGAATCTGGGTTGTCGCATAAACTTGCTTTGGCAGAAACCTTGAGCTGAGTGTTACTATCTATCAATGTTTTGTTCTTCAAGTCAATAAGTAAGCCAAAATGATGCAGGAAGTCAGCGCCTAATATCCTTTAGACAGTCAGCCACAATAAATGACCATTCAAAGGAGTACCTTAGTCCTAAATTTAAGTTCAATATTTTAAACCATAGTTATTAGTTTGTGAGCTATCAGCTGCATACAATTTAAAATTAATGGGTTGTAGCTTATTGTTGGCTAGTATTGGTATAATGGAGATGTCTGCTCCACTGGCAACCAGAAACGTTTGTCCCGAATTCTGATTTGTAATAAGTAAGTGAAACTAGCGGCTGGGTATTCCTTCAGTGGTCGCTGCACTGTCTGCCACGTTTTGTTTCCCTTATTCATCCATTGGCAAGGTTGTGTACATTTTTCAGGTAGACATCGCAGACCAAATAAAAAATATCAATATTTGCCATTCTTGTTAAATTTAGGGTGACTTCTACTTTGGCTGCGGTATCGCTGTGAACTGCAATTCTGGCTTCTTCTAAACTCCTTTTCTAATTCTTCAATCTTAGCAAGATTTTGAACTGACAGAGTAGATGGCTTTGTTTGGGGTAACATTACTGCTGCTACTGAAGATTGTGGTGGCTACTTGCTCTTCATCAACAGTTTGCATCTTAAATATGCAATCTGCCATTTGTACCATTTCATCAACATTCTCGTCTGAAATGCATAGAATGCTTTTCTATTATTAGGAAGCTTATCAAGCCAGAGAGATTTTAAAATTTTTTGGGGGACATTTGTTCCACCATAACCTTTCATTTTTCTCAATAGCTAGCTGGGTTTCATATCGCCTAGCTTCATTTCGCCTACCAATTTCTTTATTTGGCAATCTTTGCTCTCTTAAACAACGTTAATAGCCTTTCCTTTACTAGAGAATACTGTTTTCGGTGCTGGTTACTAGGTCCCAAATATTTTCAACTACCCTTGGCTCTAATTGCGCAAGGAGATAGTTAAATTTTGTTGTTTCAGTCATAATGCCAGCAGTCAAAAATTGTGCTTCTGCCTGGCAAAATCATATCTCCGGTTTCTCAACCCAGAAAGGTGGCAATTCCACACTCACCTTGTCCAGTTTAATGTTATCTGCGCCAGTCCTTCCCTGTTCCTTGTCCATAATCACTATTTTGACCTATTATTTTGATTATTATACTTTTATATTTATTTTGAACAACTTAATAAACGACTAAATTCCATACTCAAAATATATTTGTTTTTCCATTGTTGGTTTACAATAATCGTAACAACTGACTAACGTTTCCAGTCATGCTACCAACTACAGCAGCATCTAGCTATGTCATGTCATTCATGCTCCTACAGAGTTTTTTTTATACTGAGGCTGTTGAATTTAGGAAAAGATTTAATCGTTTTGTTAGTATTTTGACAAATTGTATGTTGGCAAGTCAATACTCATGAGTAGGCTGCAGATTTATATGCACTAAAATTCATGAAAATATGCATTAAAACTTGAAAATACGCACAGCTTTAAGTATTTTATTTTCTCCAAAACGAATAACTTCATAAGTATTGTCCATATATTAGAGTACATACAGGTACCTATATTCACATTAAATTGCAACAAATTACAATGTAATTCTCCAAATTTTCAGATCTAAATTTTTTTCAGTTATCAGTTAAAATGTTCTTATACATAGAAAATGTCCTTTCAAATTCACAAGAGTTTAGTGGACAGTACTTAAACGCTGCTATTTCTTTAGGGGTATAATTTTCAACAGTTTGGGACTCACCTTGTAGAATTTATCTTTCTAACTGTTTTCAACCTGGATTAAGTTCTTCAATTTTGTTCATCTATTCTCTTAGAATTCTCCCCATTGGCCCTAGTAGTTGGTTGAAAGAGGTTGTGACAGTGTTAAAATTTAGCGCAGTTGTCAGCTGGAGACCATGTTTCTCAAGTGGCGTCATTATTTCTGGAAGTGTCTTGAAGTGTGCGTCTATGTACGAAAGTGCACTTTGAATATTTATGTCATCTGCTACCAATATTGCTAAATTAATACAGGCAGCATCTTCTGGATTCAGCAAATGAAGCAAAGAACAAGCACATAAACAATTAATTATGAAGAAAATAAAGACGATTCTAGGCTTGTCCCCTAGTATTAAACTCAAAATTTTCCAGTTGAAATAGAAAAATAACAAAAATAAATTGTTTATATTTTTAAAAAGTTAATTGTAAGCCGAATACAGTGAGCCCATAAAATACCCTATTATTTAGTCTATTTATAAAATTTATCTCTTTATTTGGTTAAGAGTAGTGAACTTTTTTTAGTAGGCAGATTGTAGCCCTACATCTTAATTTCATTTCAAATCATTATTTTTATCTGTTTAAACGTTGTAAATTATCTGTTAATTTGTAATCCTATGTAAATAAAATGATATCTCTGCATCAACGTAAGTGGAAATATTTAAACTTACTTTAGATAACTCAGAATACCAGCCTTCATAATTTCTTCAATGTGCAAACAGTAGTACAGAGCAGCAGTGATCCAAGTTCCTTATCTAGTTAATACAGGCTCAGGTGGTAGGGGAATTTCTGATAGTTCTTCTCTGAATACTGCAGTCCTTGCCGGAGCCTTTACAAACACTTTTTCAACTGAAAAAATTAAATTGTTGTTGTTGTTTTCTAGTGCCTTGCATCTGGCAATGAAGCCATTAGCATTCGTGCTTTCCAATACTTTTGAACTGTAGTTTCTTCTGATCTTAATGCTTCACAGGTCTTCAAGTGGTCTTCGTTCATTTCTGCTGGATTGTTACACAGAACACATATTGGTGAGGCTGAGATGCCTATTCTGTAGAGATGACTTGCTAAGCAGTCGTGATTTGTCAATAGTCGGAAAAAAATTGTTAGTCTTAGGATGTTGTGAACAAATCTCTTTAGCGGCACGATATAGGCCATGGACAACACAAGTAATGTGGGTCATTTTGGGGTAAAAAACTTGAAGTGCCCCTGCTGCTTTTAGCATAATGCTGCACTGTCAGTTAAGAATGCCAAGAATCTCTCATGTCCTTTCCTTGGCCACAGTAAGTCTAAAAATAGAAGAAAAATGTATACACAAGTCATTCTCTAATATTGTATGTATGCAATTGTTCAGTCATTTTCATAATAATACTTACGCAATGCACTTCTCACTGTTCTTGCAATGGTTGCATGATTTGTCTTTTCTAAGACAGTGCACATATTATCAGATGCGGGGTTCCAGCATAAATGGAATCCATTTTCCCTGCAACTACAATAGCAACATATTTTCTACAGGAGTCTGTAGTTTCATCCACCAAAACTCAAATAAGTGAGTCTCCTATGTTCTTTCTAATTTGTTGCAGGACCTACAAAAATGTTATTGTTTTAATATGTATTTAAAAAACTATTTTAAAATACACAGATTACAGAAATGTTTTAAACAGTTAACTTCAATTAACATCATTAAATGGCGAAACTTTCTTTTTCACACAGGACCCAAATAATTGTTCCTCAATGTGGACTTGCTGGGAATTTGTCTTATAGTGTATTTCTGCAAAAATCCGCGAAACAAGGATTATCCAGTTTCCTCCAAGCTGCTACTAGGGCTTCACACAGCTTCACACTAAACATATCCTTTTCATTTTGCTTTGGGTTCAAAGTCAGCAAGGGTTGAAAATTAATTTTCATTGCATTTTTTATGTGAGATGCTGTCTGCAAATGCTGATCCACTAGGAATTTTTTGTGCAGTTTACCTATTAATTAAAACATTGTTGAACTTTAAAAGAACTAAGTAGATAACATAATGTGACTTTGTCAATAAATACATTTTTAATATGCATCAGCAATGACTTTCTCTACCTTCTACCAATTTAAAGGTACTACACCATATGAACCATTAACAAAAAAATAGATCCCTTTCTATCTGGGTAAATTCCAAGCAGTTCAAACAAGCAAACAAACAAATGAAACAGATAATGTTACAAAAAAGTCATGCATTGTGCATTTAAAGATCTTTAGCTTTATCTTTCAAAAATATCTTCCCTATTAAAAGGTAGAACTGGAACTTAAAAATTCAATGCCACAGCTGGGATTTTTAACCACAGACCTTCCGCTTACCAGGCGGCTGCTCTAACCATTGAGCTACTGTGACAAACTGCCAGAATGGCATTGAATTCTCAAGACAGTTCGTATTTTTTCCTGGTAAACCACACATCAGAGACAATTACCCCAATGGTGACTTACTATTGCAAGTAATTTATGTTCTAGGATTAAATAACCTTCAGATGGTAATTATTATTTATTTATGCCAACAAACTTACTGTTGGTGTTTTTAAACACACAAGCCGTGTGTGGGCAATGTTTGAAAGGTAGAACTGGAACTTAAAAATTCAATGCCACAGCTGTAGGGCGAGGTTTTATTGCTCTCTTGTTTTATTTTTGGACTTCGGGCCCTAATGACCTAGTTGTCGACGGACCCTTAAACAAAACTCACTCACTCTGTCCCAAAGAGCATCCTTTTCTCTAGTCCTTTTATTTCCATCCCTGATATTTTGTCCATACTTTCTTTAATAGGTTTTAATGCAAGTTTTTCTTTAGTACCCTCTTCTATTCACCCCAGCTACCCTTACTATTTAATCTTTGAGGTCTATGCCATTTTATCCATCTAAGACTTCATATATATATTTTTAGTTAATCTTTTCTTTATCTTCTTTATCTTGACTTGTGTGTTTGGCTGGTGATAAATACATTTGAACTTGTTGTGTAGTGTTGTTATTTATGTTACTGAATACATCCTGAGCCACAAATTGGTGACCCCGACATGATCCTCCGAGTAGACATTCAATATATCTTTATATACCACAGATGACGATATTTACACAATATACGCTAGCTCTACCTCTCCATTGTGATTGTAGTTCATGTACCTAATCTAAATCTCTTGGCGATTGAGGTACAAGTAGTAATAAACCATGTTTTGGTCAAGCCACCTATATTTTGGGCAGAAAATGCGGTGCTTTGGTTCACTCAACTGGAGAGCCAATTTATGCTCGCCAAGGTAACTGCCGATAACACAAACTATAGTCATGTGGTAGCTAATTTAACAGAAAAATTAGCCACAGAGGTACAGGACATTTTATCGCCACTGACAAATAAGACATAATTAAAAAAGCATTGTCTCTATCTGAGGCAAAAAGACTCGAAAAACTACTTTGAACTGAAGAACTAGGTGACCATACTCCATCCCAATTGCTCTGCTGTCTGAAAACATTAGCTGGTACGATAATGGCAGAAGAAATATGAAAAAGTATCTGGATGTCACCCGTACCGTCTGATGTTCAGAAAATTCTAACCGTTTCAGAAGGCAACCTCAGTGCATTGGCCACAATTGCCGATAGATTAATAGAGCTATACCTGTCAACACAGAGTTCCTCGATAATGGCAACAACACCTGAAATTGCAACTATTGCGTCTTTACAACTCCAAATGAATGAGCTGACAAAGTTGGTATACAAAATGGCAACATGAAATTCTCGCTCCAGTCGCTCACCTTCCTGGCATTATTCTTCACATTGCCATCATTTCCCAAGATCGAATTCGACTAGTACAGATATTTGTTGGTATTGCAGAAAACTCGTATCTAAGTCTCAGCAATGTCGTCTGCCATGCAACCAGGGAAACATTTCCGGGAGTCAGGTGACAACTGACCCCATCCATGTGAACTACTGTCTTTTCATGACCAACCAAACATCTAAAGTGGACATCCTCATAGACACACAAGCTGGTGTTTCTGTTTTTCCTGTAGCCCACCTTCCTTGTCACCACTCAGAAGAGTATCAACTTTTCGCAGCGAATGGAACAGCTATTAAGACTTATGGCCATGCAACCCTAAGACTCTAATCTTTCTCTACATCATGAATTCACATGGCATTTCATTTTAGCTAATGTGATTCACCCTATTATTGGAGTTGATTTCCTGGCTAACTATGAAATCCTTCCAGACCTACGTCACAAACGTCTGATTGACTCAAACACTCACTTGACAAGCATCGGGCACATTCGTTGCATCACTTATCCGTCGACTCACCTTATCATCAGCTGCTTAAGGAATTCATCGAGATAACATGCTCAGCTTTAAGTGCCACGCCGAGTTTATATTCTACAGTACACTATATTGTTATCACTCCTGGCCCACCAATCCCATCGAGACCATGGCGGTTACCAACTGACAAGTTCATAATGCTCAAACGAGAATTTGAATTTATGATGACCCAGGGAATATGTCGACCATCTATGAATTATTGGTCATCCCCATTCCACCTTGTTCCTAAGAAAAACAATCAGTGGAGACCTTGTGGTGACTACCATCAGCTAAATGCTCAAACAGTGTCAGATCGTTATCCAGTCCCACACATTGAAGACCACCGTAAATGGATGTCACATATTTTCAACCAGTGATCTTGTCCGTGCATTGCGGAAGAGGACATTCTGAAGACAGCCTTCACAACCCCATTTGGACTATTCAATTTCACTCGCATGCCATTTGGGCTTTGTAATGCTGCTCAAACTTTTCAACACTTCATGGATGAAGTAATATGCAATTTTGATTTCTGATATGTGTTCATTAATGATATCCTGGTCGCATCTCGAGACAAAACCGAACATTTGGACCACTTGCGTCAACTATTCAATGGACTCCGTACTTACGGAGTGATGATTAACACTGCAAAGAGTGTGTTTGCAGCTGCAGAGGTGCAATTCTTAGGTTACTCAGTGAATTCAAGCAGAATACGACCACTTCTAAACAGAGTCGAAGCAATCGAAAATTTTCCAAAACCATAATCTATCCAAGACCTGCATAGATTTTTGGGACTTGCTAATTTCTATCGACGCTTCATCCCTCATGCTGCCAGCATCGCTGCACCATTGAACAGCTTTTTGCAAGGAAATCCAAAAGCTACCAGCGAGCTCCAATGGAATGAACAAACTGAACAAGCTTTTCATATGAAGAATGCTGTTGCAAATGCTGCGCTCCTTGCACATCCCTGCTCAGATGCACATCTTTCTATGATGGTAGATGCATCATTGGAGCAATTGGAGCTTCAGTTCAGCAACTTGTAGATGGTAACTGGCAACCATTGGTATTTTACAGCCAGAAGCTATCCATCACAACAACAGTGGTCTGCCTATGATCGTGAACTCCTTGCCGCTTATGCCTCTGTTAAGAAGTTTAGGCACATGCTTGAAGGAAGACAGTTCATCCTATTTATGGATCACAAACCTCTGACATTTGCCTTGAAGCAGAAGTCAGAGAAAGCATCACCTCCTCAGTCACGTCATCTGGATTACATTGCCCAGTTCACAACTGACATTTGCCATATCCAAGGCAAAAGTAATATCCCAGCTGATACACTGTCCCGAATTGCATTGATTGCTGAAGAAATTGTCTTTCAAGCCTTAGGATGTTCACAGGGAACTGATCATGAAATTCAAACTGTCATTCAATCTGGCACTAGTTCTGAAGAAAATACTAATTCCAAATTCTACAGTTCAACTCACATGCGATGTCTCAACACCTCACACTCACCCATTCGTGGCAAATTTCCAACAGCAAGTTATTGCATCTCTTCATAGTTCGTAGCACCCCGGTGCGAAAGCTATGGTTCACCTGGTTAAGAAAGCCTTCCTTTGGTCTGACATCGATCGTGACTGTAGAGTATTTGTTTGTAACTACATAGCCTGTCAGCGTAACAAAGTTACAAGGCATGTCACTGCTCCACTTGGATCCTTCATTCCACTTAATCAAGGGTTCGAGCATGTACATATTGACATTGTTGGTCCACTGCCTCCATCCAATGGCTTCACATATTGCCTAACGGCCATCGACAGTTTTTCACGTTGGCCTGAAGCATATCCAATTGCAGATATCACAGCAACAACAGTGGCAAGAGCTTTCTTCAGTGGGTGGATTGCTCGTTTCTGTGTTCCTCAATGACTCACATCTGATCAAGGTCGTCAGTTTGAGTCTCACCTTTTCAAAGTTCTAGCCATGCTCACAGGGACATGTATCTGAACAACAGCCTTCCATCTGGCCGCCAATGAAATAGTAGAACGATTTCATTGCCGGCTTAAAACTACTATCAAGTGTCACGCTTCAGATCGATGGACCAAAGATTTGCCTATAGTTCTGTTGAGCATAGGTTCTGCATACAAAGAAGACATCTGTGCAACTGCTGCAGAGTTAGTGTATGGATAGACAGTACGATTGCCAGGCGAGTTCTTCTCAGATACTACCAGTGACACCATCTAGGCATCAGACTTCGTCAGGGATCTGCAAAACAGGTTCAGGAAACTCCATCCTATTTCCACCAAGGCCTCAGAGTACCTGACAGACTTCTGTTTTTCGTGACCTTGAAACTTGCTCACACATGTTTCTGCAACATTATGCAGTTCATAGGCCGCTACACTCTCCATATGATGGCCTAGTGATAAATCGTCATGCCAAAACCTTTGACATTGAAATCCATGGCATATGAACAACTGTTTCTCTTGATTGGCTGAAACCTACCTTCGTTGGTAACACTGACGACTCCATGACAAGCTCCCCAACAAATCCTGCTGCACTCCAACCAAAGGTGACAGAGCCTACACACCAGAGTACATCACCTCCACCTGTGGTAACTCGTTCTGGACGGCTTGTTTGTTTCAACATAAAGTACTCTAGTTGAACACTCGTGGGGAAGTACTGAGGTCTACGCCATTTTATCCATCAAAGACTTGATATATATTTTTAGTTAATCTTTTGTTTTTCTTGTTATTCCTTGACTTGTGTGCTTTGCTGGTGATAAATATGTTTGAACTAGTTGTGTTGTGATTTATGTTATTAAATGCATCCTGAGCCTCATCTTATTCCTAAGTAATCAAATTTGTACTTCTGTACTGCTGTTCCCTGCCAGTACTATCTCTCATCTTTCTTAAGCTTGTTATCTTTTTTAAATACAATAATTTTTGTTTTACATATATTAATTCTTACCCCTATTTCTTAATGAAATGATTGTGAAAGACAGGAGAAGTTCCGATTGAAAAAAATTGGAGGACCACCAATAAGGGAAATGGGATTACCGTAGCTAATGTCGTTTTATCATGATGTATATGATTTTATGTTATTCTTCGTTAATCATTTGCCACCATTTTCTCATTTTATGAAAGTAGTGCAGTACTATGACAGACAGGAGGAAGTCACTGTGACTTATTGAGAGATGCAACAAACATTTTGCATTGAGCGTAATGATGGTGTTAAGCTGTTGAAGGCTATAATACATTTTGCAGAATGTAATATGGGCTGTATTTGCTCTTTGCTTAAAAGATACATTTTTCTGGAACAAATAAGTGTTCTTTGATTTAAGTAATTTGTATAAAGTGATTATCAGATACTTACCTACTAAAAGTTCCTTTGTAACAAGTGCAAAAATTAAAGACATATGACAAATTCAAGAGAATTGATAGTGGATTAGTTAATGGAAGATGAAACTTGGAAGTATAGCTTATACAGTGTTTGAAAAGCATGGAACCTTTAAAGGCAAAGTTTCAAATAAGATAGTGCCTTCATCTATTGTACCCTATGTAATGACTTTCTACACAAGTGTATATTTTACATAAGCATAATTCCTGAAAATAGTGAATAATTTGCAAATGTACTGCATTCTGCTGATTACAGGTGGATTGATAGGATTAGGAGCCCATACCCTGAAAAATGATTTGTCACAAAGATACATGGAAATAGCAGAAGCCATTACTCATACATGCCATGAATCATATGACAGAACAGCAGTAAAATTGGGACCTGAGTCATTCCGCTTCACTGATGCCATTGAGGCAAAAGCATTAAAAAGCAGTGAAAAATATTACATACTTAGACCAGAAGTTATAGAGTCATATTTTGTGATGTGGAGGCTTACCAAGCAACAGAAATACCGTGATTGGGGCTGGGAAGCTGTCCAGGTAGGTGAATCAGTCTCTTCTCATCACAGTACTTATTGTGTTATGTATGTTTGTAGTTCTGTAAGAGCTCCTAGAACATAGATTATACTTAATCTTAAGCCATGTTTATTTTTTTCCTCCGAGTACAACTCATTTATCATCTGTTCTTTATTGTTTTTAGTGTCTGATATTCATTGCAAGTTGCTTCAGAAATCACAGACACACTTTTACCACTGACCATCTTTATCTTCTTACATACTTTTACAAACTTACGCCATGGTTTCTTTATATCAGAAGAAGAACATATGAACATATGTCCTATAATCCTCTGTTTTCTCATTATTAATGAAAGTTTATGTTCCTAACTCATCAACACATAAACTTCATAAGTTTGTAACAAATGCTTATAATATCCTCTTGATTCTAGACACGCATGCAATTGTTGAATCATGAACTGTCACACACTTTCTAATACTTCAGGATGGTGCTGAATGGTTTCAGAGGCTTTCATGACATATCCATTCAGAGTTTCTTCATCTGGTATGTTTACTGCATAAATCGATTGTTTAAAGTACCTCCAAAGTATTGAGGTAAGGTGAACGTGCAGGCTATGGAATTGGTCCTCCTCTGCCTATCCATCTGTCATGGTAGATACCAGTCAATGTATCTCAAACAATGTAACTAAAATGTGTTGGAGCCCAATCATGCATAAACCACATGTTTTGTCATATTTGCAGGGGCACATTTTTGTGTAATAAGTCTCGAAGAATGTTCTGGATGAAGTCCCTGTAAACAACATCTGTAAGACTTGGTGGGAGACTTATGGACCTACCAGACACTTACCTACAATTACAGCCTGCTCACAAAATGAATATCCTGCCTTGGTTGAATGAAACCCATGCAGTTAACTTATTAGTAAGATGTACACAATTGAAACGTTGAAGACAGACTAACGACAACTCTGCTGAAATTTCCCCACTATGTAGGATACAATGAGGTGAATGGGTCAAAGCCTTCTATGAGTGAGTGCATAAATGAAATTGTGAAATTGGACCGGGAAGACACTTGCATGCAAACTGTCATTAATAACGAGAAAACAAAGGATTATGGGGCATATATTCATATGAAATTTTTTCTTCTTTTGATGTAAGAAGTTCATGCACACAGTGTATAAGTGTATTTTCAAATCATTCTGTATAATTGAGATAGAGCCATACACTATGGGCATTATAACAATTTTTCTGATATGTTAATCCCAGATAAAGGTTTTTATGAGTTAAACTTCATTCCAGGCTCTAGAGAAACACTGCCGTGTTGCAGGGGGGTATACAGGCCTTAAAAATGTGTATCTGGAGGATCCACCTAAAGATGATGTCCAACAGAGCTTCTTTCTTGCTGAAACATTAAAAGTAAGTTTTTCCTATTTTATAAACACTTTTAAGTTATATTTTAATTATAGCTTCTTATTCTTTAAATTGATAAATATTTTTAATGACTAAGTGATCCTTTATATAGTGGTTTTAATTAAACATGTTCTGTTTCAGTATCTTTATCTTCTCTTCAGTGATGATAGCCTCATTTCACTTGATGAATGGGTGTATAACACAGAGGCCCATCCTCTTCCTATCAAAGGTGTCAATCCATTCTACAGAGAACATGTATAAAACTGGTCTTTCATAGGACTTTAATTTATTTATTTTTGGTAAGTGCTTCAATATGAATGAAATGTAATTTATTAAAGCTATTCAGTAATTTAATTGTTAAGAAGGAGGCTACACTTATTTGTTAAAGTTAAAGATCTGCTCTAAAGTGTGTTGCTATTTGGCATTCTGTTGTTAGCCAACTGGAGTGACTAATTGAAAATCTATACGCTTTACAATAAATTTTGTTTTCCTGTTGTCATCAGTACAGAAATATATGCTATTTAATGCTTTTATTATTTTGCCTTGCGGAGATGGAGCTGAAGATACTGTGAAAATGCTGCATAAATAATATAAAATATATCTGGATTTTTTAAATTCTCACCCATTGCTTAGAATAGGAAGACTTGCACCTTCTTGTGATCCCAGAGAAGTAGATTTTTATGGGGAAAAGTCGCCCACCTACTGAACAACATCGCAATGTCAATGAGTTTGAATTTCAGGTTAGTAAAAATAGATAAAAGAACCAAACATGCAAACTAAAGTTAAACAATATTTTGATGCAAGTTTTATTAATTTTAATCTGCAATTATTCCATAATTTTCTTTATGGTTTTTGGCTTTGTAGGAATCTATCCATATTTCTTGTGTAATTAAGTAAATCAAAGGACATATTAGGTGATATTGTTTACAAATTCTTCGAAGTTTTTCTTGTAAGACTTCATCATGCCACATTGTAATGCAGGCCATTTTCCACCTTTGCTATTTTGTTTCTGAAGTTACACATAAACCTTAACCAATATACACTCGAATATGGCATGGTCCACTCTTTACACCACAGTATATTACTTTCAAATCGTTTTGTACTCACCCTTCGTTTACATAGTACATTCATATATTCTCTGTTTGCCCTTTAACGTCCAATTCATGCAATTTTCTATGATTGAAATATAAATGCAAGCTATTACATTCACACAGTTCCCTCTGCTTATTCTTCCTTTATGAGACACAATCACTCTTCTTTAGCTACTCACCCTTCAACGTACAATTCATACAATTTGCTATTATTTTAAATAGAAATACAACGTATTACGTTCATACTGTTTTCTCTACTCATTTTTCTCTTACGTAACAATCCACAGGTTATTCTCTATCGTTTATCAACTTCATACATACTAATGCCTATATATAGTATGTTTAAAAGTAAACTCCAAAACCAGTTGACCGATCACCATGAGAATTGGTATATGTGTTTTTTCATGGCAAAGGTTTTTATGCAATCCATTTTACCACGCAATGTATTATGTTCACATGGTTTTCTCTACTCCCTTTTCTTTTGCATAACACACTACTCCCTCTTCTACAAACAATCCATATATTTGAATTATAAGTGCAATGTATAACAATGTATAACAGTACTTATGATTCACACATTTGTTTTATTAATTTTTCTTTCACTAAATACAATCACATTTCTTTTACTACTTTCTCTTCGACGAACAATTCATGCAGTTTTCTATATGATTGAAACAGAAAATAAATATGTATTACATTCACACGGTTTTATCAACTAGCTTTTTGTGCTGTTTTATTTGTTATTGTTCAACAGTGCTTTTGCTTAGAGTCATTCCAGTGTCTTAGTAAAAAGCAAAGAAGTAGTTAAGGAAGTAAACTTGTCACAGTTAGTGTCAGGAGTGCGACGAAAACCATGTTATGGAACAGTTGATGAAACAAATGTTAGTCAAGATGGACATAATGGTAAATGAAATGAATTCCAGAATGCGGCAGATGGAAACAAATATGAAAACTGAAATATGTAAACTACGGGATGGAAAATATTTAAAAAGAATGGAAGCCGAATTGAAAAATGTAAACTCCGGAATTTAAAAAATGAAAACAGAAATGTCCGATATGCAGATGAGCTGTCGGAGAATACTAACAAGCGACTGGCCAGGGTTAAGGAAGTCATGGAAGAACTCGACAGAAAGATGAAGGACCTTGGCCAACATGTTAACACCCTGGAAGATAGAGTCAACTGCAGCATCATAGAACTGAACTCTCCATAGTGGAACAAATGCTCAATGAAAAGCTCAAACTAGGTGGAGACCTATGGGGGAGACCTGCATTCAGCAGTAGACGTTTTACAGCTGAAATGATGGTGCTTATGAAATATTTATATGTATCTCGGAAATGACTTTATCAATTGCAACAAAAATTTTTATTTGGTTAACATTTTGCTTTTCAAGTTTATTTATCTTCTCCCAAAATAACAAAATTTCACAAAAAAGGGGGGAAAAACAGCGAGCGAAACTCGGTCGCCCAGGTACTAGTATTAATAAAGCTAGCAAAATGTTTTTAATTTTCTTTTTAAGAATACATTTTGGGTATTCAGTTGTCACTGAGAATTTCAGTATTGCATTATGTCATTAAGCATAGCATTCTGTTCCATTGTATGTTTTATTATTGGGTTTTAAATTCTTGGGTAAACGTAACATTAATGTCTGCCTAAAAAGGTTTAATATCATATATACTGTTTAGTTGGAAATACTATAGTCCATATTGTATGCTTTTAGCTTTAGTTATAAATTGCATCCATAGTAGCTACCTAAGGTACCAGCGTGATTGTCAGTAAAAATTCAGCATCAGTGTTGTTGTAAATCTACTGAAATTGTGTAAGGTAAAATTAAAGTATTGTAAACGCATATGTATATAAAATGTTCATTTACAATATAACACTGCACAGTGTTTTTCCGCTCTGCAATCGGAAACACGATAACAGTAGGTGATATACACAAGGTCACGAGCATCACTTGTTTTTCTCTGCTCTGTCCACAATCAGTATGCTGATGCGATATCGTGTGGCTGCATTATTACCAGTGTGCTTTGTTATTTAGTCTTGCACTTAGTCACAAAGTATGTTATTGTTCAGCATTTGTTTTCTACTGCACAGCGTGTATTTATTTATGATTCATATGTGTTAACTCAGTCAGCTTGCCAGGTGCAAGTGCGATTTCCAGGTGTAAAAGTTCCAGGCCTTACAACAATCCATAAACTTTACAATAAATTTCAGGCCACAGGAACTGTTCGGGCTCAGAAATCTAAAAGATGGCGTACGGTTCTTACTGAAGGAACATTAGACGATATGGGTCATCATTTGGAGAATTTCCCCCCAAAATCGTTTAGGCATCTTTGACAACAAGCAAGCATTTCTTATGGCTCTTTGGAGTGAGTGAGTAAGTTTTGTTTAAGGGCCCGTCGACAGCTAGGTCATTAGGGCCCTAAGTCCAAAAATAAAACAAGCAAACAATAAAACCTCACCCTAAAAAGCTAAAAAATGAAAGTTAAAATAGCTAAAAAATGTTAAAATATCTAAAAACTAGAGCTAAAACAGTTCAAAGTTAAAAAACTGGTAAAAACACAACTTTCTAAAACCGAAAGCTGATAAAATCTTTGAAAGGTGAAATACGAAATAACATCCAAAGTAAAAACAACTAAGAGTCAATATCCGCCAAGATAAAAGCACCTTACACTTGCTTGCAAAAATTAGTCTTGGCAACAAACTGCAGTACTGTATTTACAGCTAGTGGGTCGTTGCCTGAAACCGAGCACAGTGTAAGACCCAGGTCAGCGGACTGGCGCTCACGACCGTATGGCGGATAATCAAGGAGGACATGTGTGACGGAGAGTGGAACATTGCTCGTCGCACACACAGGCTCTGGATCACCACGCAAGAGATGTCCATGCGTGACTCGAGTGTGGCCTATCCTCAGGCGGGCTAAGATCACTTCATCCCGCCTGGAATCCCTACAGCTGGTCTGCCAGGGTTGTACAGTGTCTTTTATTGTCCGTAACTGAGTGCCAGCTAACGCTTCCCAAGATTGCTGCCAGAGAGTAAATAGATGGCGACGAAAGTACTTCTGCACATCTATAAGGGTAACGTACGGGTGGAATATTCCGGAAGGCGACATACAGACTTCGCAGCCGCATCCGCCGCCTCGTTGCCCGGAATACCCACATGGCCTGGGATCCACGTAAAAACAAACTGGTATCCGCGATACAGTAGTTGCGAGATCAACGTCTGGATTTTAATAATCAGTGCCGAGGTGCCGATAAACTGTTGCAGGACCTGTAGAGCGCTAAAAGAGTCGGAACAGATAATAAAACTTCCAGGACCTGAATTGGAGATAAAAAGAAGGAAATAAAATATGGCAAAAAGCTCGGCGGTAAATACTGTACTGGCGTCTGGAAGGCGATATGTGTGAGCGTCGCCATTGTATACAAAAGCGGAACCCTTCACACTACCCATCTGTGAGCCATCAGTGAATACCGGAGTATAAATCCGGTATCGGCCCAGAACTGCGGTGAAAAGTTGGTGAAACACGGAGTAAGGGGTAGCTAACTTCGCATAGCTCGACAGCTCCAGGTCAAAGCGTGCACGCTGGAATTGCCAGGGAGGACATCGGCCAAGTGAATGCCGCTCTACAGCTGGCAGTCGAGGATCACGTGCGGTCAGCATTTCTCGAAACCGGATGCCGCTTGGACGGGAGATAGTTGTATTCCGCCTATAACGGTACACTAGGTCTGGACGCAGTGACCTGGATGAGCGGCCAACATTGGCACGTAGGAACA
Source organism: Tenodera sinensis (assembly GCA_030765045.1). Classification (NCBI taxonomy): domain Eukaryota; kingdom Metazoa; phylum Arthropoda; class Insecta; order Mantodea; family Mantidae; genus Tenodera; species Tenodera sinensis. Next base: position 89,051,039 of record CM060967.1, read on the forward strand.
TAGTAACAGCGAGCGTCGGACAGACAGTGGGGGTTCGCCAGAATCAGCATACTGACAATCCACTCTACTTGTACGGAAAGCCCCAGTAGCGAGACGGATACCAGTGTTATGAATTGTATCTAAAAGGCGGCGGAGTTTAGAGGCGCATGCGGAGCCATAGATAAAACAGCCATAGTCTAATTTGGAACGGACCAGTGAGCGATACAATCTCAACTTGACAGTGCGATCGCCGCCTCAAGATGCCCCAGATAAAACCCGGAGCACCCGAAACGAACGATCGCAGGAAGTACGCAAATAACGAATATAGTGCTCCCATGTAAGTTTACTGTCGAGGTGTAAGCCCAAGAACTTCAGGTGCGGAACAAATGGAAGACGCGTGCGACGCAAATAAAGATCAGGAGGAGGGTGTACGCCACGAAGTCGATGGAAGTGGACACACTGTGTTTTCGTAGGGAAGAACTGAAAGCCGGTGCGAAATGCCCACTCGGCGATGGAAGTTATAGCCAGCTGCAGTTGACGCTCGATGTGCTCCAAACTATGAGAGCGATAGTATATCGCAAAGTCGTCAACATACAGTGTATGCAAAAATTAAACCTCGTCGCAGATCTCAGAAAATGCCAGAGGAAAATTCTTCTCCGTTTTACTGGAGCAGCAAGAACGACCTCTACTATGGCTCTTCTTGTGGCCACTGGTACCTGGCCAATAGATCTACAGGTTCGCCTATATGGTGCTTACTATTGGCTAAAGAAAAGCAATCAACAAAAAATAGAAGATATTATAGGAAAACGATGCTATATGAAAAGACAAATAAGGACTGAGTTAATATCCTTATGGCAGTCAGAATGGGACAACCTGCAAACTGGGAGACGCACCTATATGTTTTACCCTAATATACGAGAAAGGTTACGACTAAAGCACCTAAATCCCTTACAAGCTGCATTACACTATATCACAGGCCATGGACCATATGGCACTTACTTAAAACGTTTTAGTATCATCAACTCTGAAATGTGCACCAGATGCAATACAGAAGATACTCCTGAGCATGTAATGTTTAACGGTCAGAAATACAGTGAAATAGGACAATCTAACAGGGAAAAGCTCATGTACCTCACTTTATCGGAAATGGTCAGGAATGAGGAAAATCTAAATACTGTAAATGAGTTAGCGACTCAAATGAGTATAGCAGAAAGATCTTTAAGACAAACTGAACAAGAAAGAAATCTAAGAAATTTTTATACACCTCCAGCGACTGTTGTAGCACCATCCCGTCGATCGTTAAGATTGTCAAACCAACTGTAAGCAGAAAGGAGAAGAACGAGGCCAAAACGACAGCCTGATGAGACTTGGACAGCCTACCAGAGACTAGGGACAACTTTACAATATTTAATTTATATTGTTATTTAATTTAGGTTAGTAACTTCTGCACATTCTATTGTGAAAAAATTGTAATAAATAAGTTTAAATAAATGAAAATATCCGCATACTACGTCCAGATATAAGAAATTAGGTATCTGGACATAGCTGGCAGATATTATTTTATTTTATTTTTATTTTATTTTTATTTTTTAGTGTGACATTGGGATTCCGCTACGAACAACACTGGCAATGCCGTTGATGGCCACGGCGAAAAGCGTTACACTGAGAATCGACCCCTGGGGTACACTATTCTCCTGGATCCGTTCTTGTGAGAGCGTATGGCCAATGCGGACACGAAGTCGGCGAAGTTGTAAAAAATTTAAAAACAAAGAAAGCTAGATGCTGCGTAGACCGTAGTCGTGTAAATTACGGAGGATACCATAGCGCCATGTAGTGTCGTAGGCCTTCTGCAGGTTGAAGAAGACCCCCACGACATGCTGCTTCATGAGAAAGGCATTCTGGATGTAAGCCTCCATGCGTGTCAGGTTGTCGACACAGGAGCGATGACGACGAAAACCGCACTGAACATTGTTCAACAGGTTATTCGGCTCTAGCCACCACACTAAGCGAGTGTTAATCATTCGTTCCAAGGTCTTACAAACGACACTCGTCAGGCAGATAGGGCGGTAGCTAGAGGGAAGTGTCCGGTCCTTCCCGGGCCGAGTGATAGGGATGACAATACCCTCGCGCCAAGGAGAAGGGAAAACCTGCTGAAGCCAGATACGGTTGTAGATGCTCAGCAGGAAGGTGAAAGCCTGTGGTGGAAGATGAAGCAGCATTTGTCGGTGAATGTTATCAGGCCCAGGAGAAGAGTCAAAGAGACAAAGCATGGGCTAGCTCCGCCTCCGTAAAACGAGCGTTGTACGGTTCACTAGAGTCACTTTTAAAATTGAGGACTACACGCTCCGCAGATTCCTTGACGGGTAAAAACATTGTAGCTTTGGGTTTGGCTATCAACAGCGAAAGAGTCTGCGGGGGCGTCGGCGATATCCTGCTCGTGGGTGTAAGAGCATCCCTGTACGGCAAGCCCGGGTATTACCGTCCGGCGACACTTGCCGTACATACGCCGAACAGCAGCAGAGCTGCGACGGGAAAGGGAAGAGACGTAAGATTCCCAGGAGCTACGTTTTGCACTACGAAGTACAAAACGTGCCCTCGCACGTGAGCGTTTAAAAGAAATAAAATTTGTCTCCGTAGGATTTAGGTGGAAAGCACGCAGAGCACCCCTACGAGCTTTGGTAGCCAAACGGCATTCCTCGGTCCACCACAGTACGGGAACATGTCGTGGCTTAGAGGAACTTCGCGGAACGCTGGAATCTGCTGCGAGCAAGATAGAGCAGGTAAAATATTCCACCATTTCATCAGTGTTGTCAAAGTCATAGTCGTGTAGGTGAATGAGGGATCGAAATTTCTCCAAATCAGCCTTGGAAATAATCCAGTGAGGGTGTCGTGTTGGCACAGGATGGTGGGCGGATAGATGGATGTTAATGGGGTAATGATCACTGCCATATAAGTCGGAGAGAACCAACCAATCAAGAATAGGTACTAAGGATGGACTACAAAAGGAAATGTCTATGGCGGACTGTGTACCGTGGGCAGATGATAGAAAGGTAGGGGCACCAGTGTTTAACAAAAGTAAGCCGTACATATCACACACATCTGCTACAAGGCAACCATGAGCATCGTCTGTGTCGGAGCCCCAAAGGGTATTTTGGCATTCAGATCGCCCAGAAAGAAGACCGGTGGCGGATCTGTGCCAGAAGAGCCCGAAGATCGTTTTGCTGTACGATACTGACCGGTGGCAGATAGGCGTTACAAATAGGCAGACCCAGGCCCTGCAATTGGACGCGTACTGCTACAGCTTGCAGCGACGAGTTAAGCGGGATGCTTGTGGCAGAGATGTTATGTGCCACCAGAGTAGCAACACCATCGCTTGCGTGCCGATCAGCTGCAGAGTCATGTCTAAATGCCGAAACACCACGAAGATGTAGTGCGTAGTGAGGCTTCAAATGAGTTTCTTGTACACAGACAATTGATGGAGTTCGTTGAAAGACTAAGAGCTGTATATCCGGAGAACGTGCCCAGAACCCATTAACATTCCACTGGATTATTTCCATATTAAAAAGAGATTAGTGGCCAGTGTTTATCTTTTTCTTCTTCTTTCTTTTGACCTTGGCGTACTTGGGACCGATGAAATGAGTTTCTCCGTCCTCAGGCGACTCCTCCGATGTTTGGAAGTCCGAAGATCCCCTACGGCTCGCGGAGTGGGAGCGGGACTTCATTGAGGACGTGGGACTGCTGGCTCGAACCACGTGCCTGGATCGAGGTCTGTCCACAGAAGTGGTGGCACATGGGGACGGTTCGAAAGCTGGTGTCTGCACTGCGATAGATGTAGTCGCAGTAGGATTAGGGCGACGCTGTGGAGGAGTCCTCGCTCTCCAGTCGGTTTGTGTGCCTGCATCCGAAACAGGCACGTGTTGCAGGCCCACAGTAGTCACAGGAGGGCGGTGGCAACTGACGCATAACCGGTGGTGTTCACAGGTTTAAGCTTCTAGAAACGTTAGGTGTTCCTTAACTCGTAACTCCTGGACACTCTTTTCATCAGAAAACTGTGGGCACTGACGTGAGCTAGAAGGATGTTTCCCTCCACAGTTCACGCAGCAGGGGTCCCGTGTACAGGCGGTGTCTTCATGTGCTGGTAATCCGCAATGGTCACAAATAGCAGGATGTGTGCACGAGCTCCTTGTACGTCCGAACTTCTGACACTGGAAACAGTGCATAGGGTTAGGTACATATGGACGTACAGTGGCACGCTCATAACCACAGTAGATATATTCCGGCAAGGTAAGAAACACAGTTCGTAAGGCGATCTCCTTCCCATCCTTGTTTCGAGACAGACGGTAGGCTTGACACACTCTTTGGTCCGAGAGACATGTGACAATTTCCTCGTTAGAGAGGCTGTTCAAGCTAGAGGTGGTAATAACTCCCCGACATGAATTAAGCGATTTGTGTGGGGCTACCTGTACGGGGTAGGATCCCAACAAATGCGCTTTAAGGACCTTCTGCGACTGGTCTGAATTAGTCGTCTCCAGTAGCAGCGTACCGTCTCTAAGGCGTGTTGCCTTCTTGACTGGTCCACAAATCCAATCCACTTCCTTCTTTATATAGAATGGGCTAATATCCTTCATCAATTTTCCATCACTTACCAAGGTCATAACCAAGAAAACATCATTAAAGGGGGTTTTGCGCGGATGCACTTTGAATTGGACCCCCATCTGGAATCGTCGGCGTCAGCCTGCCATCCGGGGGTCAAAGGATAAAAGACAGCAAAATCTCCACGGTCTGTGCCGCCATGGAGACCTCTCCATGACTGACCTCAAGGTGTACTTCAGAGGGACTACCCTTTGATCACCACTGCTTGTCCGCAAGGGTAAACCGTTCACCACGTGACACCCCGGTTATATGCCCCCACCACAGGAATAACAGCCTGTGGCTCCCCACTTTGGGCCACGCTGCCTCAACAGTCAGTGTGGATTCAGGGGACTTCGGGTTAATTACACCGGGGTTCCGTCAGCGGAAACACGTCCGGCCGGTGATACTAACCTGACGACACGGGGCCATTGGGAAATTAACACCGGCCGTGCCCTCAAGGAACTATGTGAGTGTACATGATGTGTGGATGGGCTCCGCACCTAAGGCTACACATAGGGGCAGTGTGAAGGGTTCGCCTAACCTTCGTGCCTGAGACCTCCGAAGAGCACACAAGTCGGGGGCCGCGCTGAAAACCGTGGGACAGGACCACGGAGATAGGAAAGATCCCTGCTGGTGAGACAGGAGTTATAAAGCTAAGGCCTTACTAACTAATAATCATAATAAACCTAGAAGAGGAAGAGGCTGATGATAAGAAGCAACATAAGCTGCTGTACGCGGCTACAGTTGATGAACTTGGAGGGGGTAAAATGATGGTGAGTGGCTCGGGGCCCCGAGTGCACCAAACCCGGACCTACCATAGTAGGTCCCCCTGGGGGAGTTTGATTTCGGAGTCCTCTTCTCCTAGATGAGTCGTCGACCAAGACTACCGAGCCTCATCTACCCGTTTGGAATGTTCTTTGCTTCTCTTCACCTCTTGCCTACCAGTAGTCAAAATGACACACTTAGTAGGCCGTCTGGATCAGGTACTGAGCCCCTCTGCCACGTCAAGGCGACATTCCTTCGGAGGTGGGCTCTTTGGAAAATGCTACTAAATTGCTGAAGTTAAAACCATGTAAAATAATTGTGGCACATGATCTTCAAACAGATAATACTGTAGTTAGGCACACATTTTGTGAGTGGACTCTCAATAGTGTATACACTGGCAAAATTCACCCACATTTAATATTTTTCACAGGCGAGGCTTGGTTCCACCTTCATGGATATATGTGTACACAAAATAATTGTTATTGGAGCTCTGAGAAACCTAATGTTGTTCATGAAATACTGCTTCATGACAAAAAAAATTGTGTATGGTGTGCCATTAGCAGAGAAAGAGTTACGGGCCCAATATTTTTTAAGTCAACAGTTGACACCCGTACATAAGTGAATACAAGTTTGCCAACTTTGTTTTTTTAGAGAATTAACTGACAGGGAGCGTGATTTTGGCTTTTTTCAACAAGACTCTACAACAGCTCATACAGCCAATCTTTCGATGAGAACAATTGAAAGTGTGTTTCAGGACAGAATTAATAGTAGAAATTTGTGGCTCCCTTGGTCCTCTGACCTTACCTCCTGCGGTTTCTATCTCTGGGGTAACATAGTATAAAGTGTATAAGACAAACCCACACACCCTGGAAGAATTAAAACAAAATATCCATCTGGAAATTGCCAGCATTTTTCAACGTGATCTACGGCGAGTGACGGATAATTTATTAAAGAGGTGCCAAAAATGTATGGACAATGACAGTGGCCAGTTTTGGCATCTGCTTTAAAAGTAGTTTTAAAATTGTTGTATGGTTTTATCTGCACTTTTCTATGACAGTAGCAGTCAGTGACAAGCACAGAGGACCCGTACAGACAAAACACAGTGCAGCCGGTTCAGTCTTTTGGATCACCTGTTATTTTCATTATCTTTGTTGCCGCTTTCCATTCCATTATCTTGGATAATAATTTGCTCAATCCTTTCTTCCACTATAGCATCTTTATCCCAGTATTCTTGTTCAATTTCCTCAAATCTCTGCCTGCAGAGGTTTTCAACATCTTTTAATTTAAATGTTACATTTCTAGCAGCTACCCATTGCTTTACATCTCCCCATACTAACTCAATGGGATTCAGATCTGGGTGGTGCGGTGAAAGTCTTAAAGTTGTGTGGTTATGTTCGGCCAATATTTGATCAATCAAATATTTCTTCTGAGCTGGCTTATTGGCTAAGATTAAGTCTGTAAATGCGTCTTCATGCAGTGCTCATCAAATGAAATATGATTTTGCAGCCAGGACTGCATATCTTTTTTTAAAGAATTTGATGTTGGAGGTTTGTCTAAGTGTGCATTATTTTAGGATGCATTGTCAATTACTAAAACAGAGTTAGGAGGTAAGTTTGGAATTAGCATTGTACGAAGCCACTTGATATAGTTTTCAGTGTTCATTTCTTTATGAAAGTCTCCTGTTTTCTGCTGGGGTCTGTAAATAAGGAGAGCATTTGGTATGAATCCAAACCTTCCACCTGCATGTACTATAATCAGTCGTTCCCCTTTGGATACAGGTGCTGTCATCAGACCAACTTTTTGGAACAGAGTGACTGCTATGTATATAGGTCTTGTCTTTGTAAACTATTGGGCATCCTTCAGCTCTGTATTTACAGAGACAAGTAAGATAGGTCTCGCACAGAGAATTAATATTATAACTTTCAATCAGAACACGCCTTTTATTTCTAGTCTTTCTCCATTTAAAGCCCAATTTTTTAGTCAAAATTCGAAGGCTAGTGAGTTTACCTTGAAAATTGATGGTCTCTCACAATTTTTGTAATAGTCTTTTTCATATAGGTGCAGTCTTTTCCGCAGTATAGAAATTGTATACAGTGCATCAAATTATACACTTGTCGAAATTGTTGATTTCAGTAATTCTTTTGGGGATGCATGCTTCTTTCCCAATGCACCAAAGGAAGTTCCTTCCTCTTCGTGTTTTGTTTTTCTCCCACAATTCTGTGAACTGAACTGTGTGATATCTTGGTGGCTGCAGCAACTCTTTCTTGCACCTTCTGAATTTCTTTAAAATATATTGGAGAAAACTGATCTTTATATTTGGCTTCTTCCTTCATATACTCATAAACGTTGGCAATAATCTTGCAACTTTGACTATGCCGAGTTTTTCCTTCTATTTTTGACACTGTAGGAGGCATTGTCACGTTAGTAACTAATGCGTAACTACGTAACTAACGCGTAACTACATAACTAACTAGCACTCGTTAAAACACTTGCATGCATACATCTGTACTGCACAAAAATTTTGCAGTCGACTGTATACACAAACACGACAGAGGAAAACAGAGATGTCTGTTATTGTAGCATAAACACTTGCAGACCTGTTTATTAAGGGTAGGCCAGCTCACTGGATTTCTGCTGAAGGTCATTTGTCAAGAACTAACGTGCAACCTATACTATAAAAAACATGGCCAGTGTATATATGGATGTACCAGTAGACACTATGAACCACAAGCAAATAAAGCTCAGAGGTAACACTCATGCTTTGAGAACTGGTGAACTGAAGTTCTAATCTCGGCAACAGAATATACTTTTTTTCCTCCCTTTATTTTGTTTCCTCTATTTTCATGTTCTACTTCATATTTTTAATTTAAAGTAATATGTTGTTGTTGTTTTCTAGTGCCTTGCATCTGGCAATGAAGCCATTAGCATTCGTGCTCTCCAATACTTTTGAACTATAGTTTCTTCTGATCTTAATGCTTCACAGGTCTTCAAGTGGTCTTCGTTTATTTCTGCTGGATCGTTACACAGGACACATATTGGTGAGGCTGAGATGCCTATTCTGTAGAGATGACTTGCTAAGCAGTCGTGATTTGTCAATAGTCGGAAGGCTGCAACCGCTGTTTTCCGTGGTCTCTGGGGGATTATATCTGGGTTGGAAAGTAGTGTAATCCATTTTTTATCTTTGGCATTTGTTCCTATTTCTTGTAGGTATGAATGAGAACATTTTTTAATGATCAAGCGTTTTATTGAGGAATATGAGAAATTGAATTTAGACTTTAGTTTTATTGTTGTGCTTTTCTTTGCAAGTGAATCTGCAGCTTCGTTCCCCATGACTCCACAGTGTGCTGGAATCCATTGGAGATGAACAGTCGTATTAACTTTTTGGAGTTGTGTTAACATTTTGTAGCATTCTCTAATTTTTGTTGACTTCTTTGTAGTATTTGAACATATTCCCTGAATTGCAGCTTTAGAATCCAAAAGAATTACTGCCTTGTTAAATTTATTTAAGGGAAGATTTAATAATTGTCGGAGAGCAATGTGTATAGCCTCTATTTCTTCATCATAATTTGTTGTGTCTCTGCCAACAGAATGATAAAAGGAAAAATGTGAACACGTAACTCCAGCTCCAGTAAGGTTTTCCTTGGAGGATCCATCAGTATATATGTGCAGCCATTCTTCTATGGGATACCTAGTATTGATTGTTTCCAGAGCTAGAAGTTTTTGTATTTCTTTTGGTGTGTCTGATTTACTTATTTCCTCTATTAATTCCAAATTGAAGATAGGCTGCAATAATTCCAATATTAGTTATAAGGTATCTGTGTAATAGCCAACTCTTTCAACTACTAGTGACAAGCTCGATTCTTGTATAATTGTTTCTTTCTGTGTCGGTCACACCCTTATGTTTAGCTCCATTCAGCACCAAAAGAGGTCGTCAATCACTATGTAGTCTACAGCGATGCATTCATTCATACTTTCGCAATGGCAGGGGCCGTTGATAAACCTTCTGCCGTTCTCACCCTGGTTTCACAGGGCTATTCGGAACATGTTCATGAAAAGCAGAAGAGGGAAACCTATTCTGAAAGTTTAGAACATGTTCTACTTCCATCTGCCCAAGAGCATTATCCTGAAGGAATTATTACATTCCAACAGAATAATCATTCTGTCCACAAGGCAAGTAAGGCCCACAAGTGGTTTTTGGAGCAGAGGGATATCTTAGAACAGGTACCATGGCCTCCGAAATCAGCAGATCTCAACCCAATTGAACACTTTTGGGTGAAAGTAAAGCAGAGGGTCTCTAGAGGTCCCAGATTGAATAATGCTACACAACTCTGGTGTGACATTACAGACACTTGGGAGTCATTAGCAGAAGATGCTAATTGTTTTAAAACATTGGTGGATTCCATGTCCCAAAGATTGAGGGCAGTGATAGCAAATAATGTAGACCACACTAAGTATTAGAATTTGTTTTGTTGTTTTATTAGCATTTTGTTATGTTTAAAAGCTACTAGAGATGAAGTTACTGTATTTTTCTTTATTTTCTAGTTTGCGAGAACAGCAGATAAAGATTTCACAGAATTGATTCACAATATTGATTCACAGAAAATAATCTACATCAATATAAAAGGTATTAATATGAAATTAAAAAAAAAAAAAAAAAGAACAGTCCTTTTAATTGTACCCTGGTTGTTATTCTATGTTATAAAGTAAGAAGCCGTGTCTTATCTCGTTGTGTACAAGCCTGCTTTGTAGTATAGTGCATGCACCGTATGTGAACCATGCTCTGGTTACTTCGTGTACTTCCGTGAGCCCGAAGCGACACTTAGAAAATTTACAATGCTCAATCTTTTTTCCATGGCGGTACGTTCATAGATTGAGGAGTTGTGTTGTAACCATGATGGATTTATTCATGGGTTGCCGTCTTTTGGCAGCTTAATTTTTATTCATGAAATTAATTGAAGAGTATTTCACAGCACATACATGTGCACTGCACTCTAAATGTTTTCCCAACTTTGTTATTTACTGCCTCCCATAATCCTCTAGAGATCCTGGAGCACTTTTTACTTTCTGTACTAAGTATAGTAAGTAGAAATGTTATATTCCACCCAAAAACTTCATGTCAAGATTTCACCAGAAATATGTTTTGGGGCCCGTATAAACCATAAATAGCATTGTTAGAAAAAGTTCCATGTGTGTATCTTTCTGACTATGAATAGCATAATTCAAAAAGAAAAGGCCTGTTAAAAACCAAAATTGGTATTTAAGTTTAATATCTTTCAAGGATGTGACCCAAGGATTTTGAAGAAAATTCCTCTACCCTAAACTACCCTTTACATGGAAAACTTTCTGAAAATTTTCATTTTTTTAAAAATGACTCTTGATTTTGATTAAAATGTTAAGATATTTTAATGGCAAATGAAATATATATTTTGAATTTTCTGGCTATAGGCCCTGTTGTTCTGTTTACTCCTGATGACTATTGCATAACTGGTAAACTGTAAGAGATAGACCAAATCTTACTATACAAAAAATGTAGATCTCATTATAACACACAGTCTATGTCCAAATGAATCTTTTTTTGGAGTAAACCATTTCAGAGACATCATTTGTTTAATTTTTGCAATACTTATACTTTTCTCAAATGAAAGGTCTGTATACATCTTTTTATCTGTTTGGCCACGCAAAGAGAAGGGAATTTCAAAGCCTTCATTTAACGATTGGCTTTAAAAGGTTTGACTATTGCTCAAAGCCTACCGTAGTCCCATTGTAGTTTTAAATGATGGATAATTTAATATCTATTTAACTACATGTTGGAACAACATATAATATAACTGAAACATATTATAACGTACATCATCAAAACAATTTCCATAGTGACTAATATCTGAATAGAGTAAGCAGTTATAGCAACAGCATTCTTCAAAATCAACTTATATAGCCGCATACTCCCTCCCAAGTGACGTTGAGGAACCTGGTTGAAAACTGAACTTGTGATCAGAACGTGTTGTGCGTGGCATTTCTTGCTTCTCTTTTCCTCCATGTGAACCGAATGTTGATTCTTGAGTTGTTGGTGGAATTGGCTGCTGACCTTCAAAATCTTTCTGTAGGAAGGCTGGTTTGAGTCTATTAATGGATATATTCGTTTTGCCCCTGTGTGTGTTAACCTTAACCCTAGAATCAGGCATATAAGACTATAGCACCAGTCTGTAGGCATTATTTCATTTTCCCAAATTGTGTCTATTATATTGTGTATTACTTCGGTGAGTCTATGTCTTGGTCAATTGTAATATATTCTTCTCTTGTTGGGTGATTTTCTGTTTCTTTCTATTAAGAATTTCTTTGAAATGTCCAGCCCATCTTTCTATAATTTTTCCTTTACTTTCAAAGAGAGACGATACCCAGAAAATTCAAGATTAAACATTTCATTTGTCAGAAAATATATGAAACATAAGGTATTTTAACAAAATTTGTTTGAGACATTTCTGAAAAGATAAATTTGTTTTTAATCCTTTTCTAAGCAAAGGGTAAATTGATGTGTGGTGGATTGTCTTGAAAATCTGCATGTTGCATCCTCAGAAGATGCTGAACTTAAATTCCAGTTTGGTTTTCAACTGACTTGTCATTTTTAAGTTATGCTATTCTCCTCTGTGGCCTTGGCTGCAGCTGGAGGATGCAGCGGCTGGGCTATGAGGGTAACCTCTGTATAGAGGACATGCCTTAAGGATATTTAAGTTATGCTATTCACAGACACATGCACATGTATATTTTTAAAAATGCTTTTTATATTTAGCGTCTAAAACTGTGTATTTCCAATGAAATCTCAGTATCAAATATTTGAGTGGAATGTAATACTTCCTCTATTAAATGAGGTAAGCATTCAAGAAAGTAAAAATCAACAAGTATCACTGTGCTTTGTAGAATGCGGAAAGAATTATTCCTATTTTTATTTCTAAACATAAAACAAAATATATAACCTAAGTGTATGTAAGTTAAAATTGTTATTGCATTTCATTAATGCTTCTTTTTTTTATGTATTTCAGATGAGATTCTTGCATCAGAGCTTGTACATTTTTAAAAACGGTGAGATTGGCATAACTGTACAGAGAACAGACTGTGGTTTAAAAAGGAAGAACAAAAGTGCGGCAAGAGAGAATGGAGGATAACCTAGAGCATTCGTGCAACCTATTGCTTGCTCAAGTGCAAAGACAGTGATGAAATACCTTATATACTGTGGTAGATGTAGTTCTTTATGTAATAGGAAACCAAAGTGCATCTACCTACTTACTCATTCCTTAACTGTTGTCTTAATTTTTTGTCAGTGTGGACTCCAAACAAAAGTTATATTTTTCCCTTTTTTCAGTGACGAAGTTCATCAAACCTTTATTACAAGTGAGTCTAGGCTGAAATAAATCATTTATAAGTAGCATAGCAATCATTTCTGGGGTATGTCAATTATGTTTTAGAAAACCATGGAAGTACGTTGATGATACAACATTAACAATGATGATGATATTTATGAGATTAATGAAATTAAATAATCAAAGGTATAAGATATTTGTACATATATTTACGTTGTTCATATTTATTGTCATATTTGTTGAAAGCTATTTGAGAATGAGTTGAAACATAGTGTAAATTAAATTTGAAACATATTCTTGTCATTTTAACATTCCTGGCCATCTTATTAAAGTTTCATTTTATTGTAACTATTGTTTTTCTTTTTTATTACCTTTCTAATAACATATTTCATAAAATATGAATTGAAGCTAATAAGAATCAAGATAAGCAATATCATGTTCCAAAACATTAGTAGTAATCAACTGCACTTACAGGAGTTCATGATTCTCAGATTCTTACGGTCATTATATTACATGGTAGCCCATTCGTGGGTGTTCTCCACTGTGTGAGAGAAGCAATATTTGCTGGAAAATTGTGGTGGCAGAGGTGCACTAAAAGCCTTACCTTGTAGTGGATGTATATCTCATAAAAATATTGCTCACTCAGCTAATCTCATGAGCAGGAATTCTTGTGACTTCTTGCACAATGTTATTGCTGACATATTCTGTCTTTCAGTGAACCGCATAAATAAAAATCTGATGTGTTGCACTCATATGACTTTATCTACTCTTGTACTAACCATTCTTGCAAACTATTGTTCCTGTACCTTCTTTGTGTTAGTTGAGATAAACATTTGCAAAAATTATCTTCTTGCTTATTTTCTTGTAGGTACAAGGGGAATATGCGAATCCGGTAGGTTTTGAGCAATAGTCAAGTCTTTTAAAACTTTCAGATTCCGTTCTCTTTGTGTGGCTAACATATAAAAAAATGAACGATGGTGCATTTGACGAAAGTATAAGTTTTCCGTAACGGACAGAAATAACAAGGAATATCTCCAAAATTGTTCACTCTACAAAATATTTATTTGAACATAGATTGTGTGTTTTAACGAGATCTACGTTTTTTTGTATAGTAAGATTAGGTCTATCTCTTATGGTTTACGACTTATTAAAAAGACATCCAGAGTAAACAGGACTGAATAGGCATATGTGAGAAAATTCTAAATATACGTTTTATTTGTCATGAAAATATCTTAAACATATGTTATTTTAATCAAAATCGCATTTATAAGAAAATAAAAACTCTAAAAAATTTTCCATGTAAAGGTTAGTTTAGGGTGGATCAATTTTCTATAATATCTTTGTGTCACATCCTTGAAAGATATTAAACTTAAATATCAACATTGGCTTTTAACCACTTTTTCGTTTTTGAGTTATGGTGTACACGCATGCACACAGACATACGCACAGGCAGACAGATGCACAGACAGACACACACACAGACAGACACACATTTTCTAAAAATGCTTTTTTTTTGGGTTCAGGGGGCCTCAAACATATTTCCAGTGAAATCTCAACATCAAATTTTTGGATGGAATACAATACTTTGTCTACTTACTGGTAGAGAAAGTAAAAATCACAACTTAGTAGATTGGGGGAACATGGCTGCTGCAAATTAACCATTGCAATTTTGCTATTAAATGCTTTTCTTATTTAATTTAATGATTCAGTAGCTGTATGTGCGGTCGCAGAATCTTGTAGAAACCAAACCTGATTTTTCTACTTCTATCAAGTGCTTGAAAAATGGTATTAGAATTATTCTCTGATATCGCTCTGCATTGCTTCATTATGTAGAATTGGTTTCGTTATTCTTCCTGTACCCATACTCCAATTTTCAGTTCATAGTTAGGTAGAGAGGTAGAATCGGAACTGAGTTTAAAACTCAATGCCTTAGCTGGTATCTGAACCATCGACACTCCGTTTACCAGGTGGGTACTCTAACCATTAAGCTAGAGCTGGGTTCAGATCCCGTTGTGGCATTGAGTTTTCAGTTGCGATTCTACCTCACAAACATTGCCCACACACCTCTTATGAGTTTAAAAACACCAACAGTAAGTTTGTTGGCATAAATAAATAATAGATATTTCATGCAATAGCACAGGTTTTTCTGAAACTCAAAATTCGGATACTGTTTAGTTTAGCTTACGCGATGACTTGGTCAGAATTTCGGCAAAGTCCCACTCGGCAGTGTGTACGAATGGTCACGAAATTTGCCGAAGTTGCTGTGTTAATGCAGCACTGCCAACAGCAGAATGTCCCTAGGAGTTTGTTGCCAATAGTAAGTTTGAATGTTTTTGCGGGAGTCGGCAGTACGCTGTTGACCTTCTTAGAAGCAACTAGTGGTATGGCTAGGTTTATCAGTATATTGGATTTGGCGCCTCTGTGCTTAAATGAAGAGGCATGCATGCAGTTGCTGTACGATGAGGGCCTGTTGAGGACTCGAATGCTATGCAGGGAATGTGATGCCGTGCTACACCACTCGAGGAAAAAAAAAAAAAAAAAAAAAAAAAAAAAAAAATAAATAAAAAAGAACGATAATTAATAAAAATAATATAAATATAATAATATAATACTATTAAATATTATATATATAATATAATAATATAATAAGTATAAGAACATTAAATAATAAAATAATATAAAATCAACAAAAAAAGAACGATAAATAATAAACATAATAAAAATATAATAATATTAATATATTATAATATAAATATAATAAATATAAGCATAATATATAGTATTATATATAAATAATAATATATAATATAAATGTAATAATAATAATCATCATCATCTTAAGGTTCCTGAGAACCTTCAGCTAGCTTTGGGTGATCAACAATATCACAAGAAAATCATCAAGGCATGCAAAGTTAATGTTTAAATTCAATGTTAACTTTATGATTTGTTTTTTTGTTTCCTCCTAATAAATAAATAAATAAATTTAAAAAAATAATAATATACTAAAATAATATAATAATAAAGAACGAGCCAGCGTATCGTGGACCCAGTAACAAGGCAATAAGGATAATGTACACGCGATAGCGGTATGTCTGTGGCGGCAACGACGCGAGTGAGTGCATTTTAACAAGGCAATAAGGATAATGTACACTCGATAGTGGTATGTCTGTGGCGGCAACAACGCGAGTGAGTGCATTTGTCGAGTGAGTGCATTTGTGTTAAATGTGTTGGCAACGAAAACAGGTGTAGTGTAAAAAGCAATGTTGGCAGATGTGAAAATCGTCTGCTAGTCATGCAGTGAAATCTAGTGGGCGATTGTGAAACTACTGTCGGCGCATGCGCAGTAAGTTCGGACTTAGAATCTGGCTGGCAAGTAAGCTAATCTAAACTTGAGCCCAAAATTGTGTTTTGTGAGAGTTCATGTGCCCATTTAGATGAAACCAAGAGTCTTGGGAAAAGTGAAAGTCCAATGAAATCATTTTCCACAGAGTAGAGAAACCAAATGCAATAATTCACTTGTGTACCACTTGCACTTGTTTGTACTATTCAGTTTTAACAGATATGTAGCATTACTTTCAGAATATGCAGGTACACCTGTTTCTTGAGCTAATTTACCAAGCAATTTATGAAGCTGTTGCTCTAAACTAATACTGATTTTATCTAATTTACTTTTTCGCTTAAACTGTTGTTGTTTTCTAGTGCCTTGCATCTGGCAATGAATCTATTAGTATTCATGCTTTCCAATACTTTCGAACTGTAGTTTCTTCTGATCTTAATGCTTCACAGGTCTTCAAGTGGTCTTCGTTCATTTCTGCTGGATCGCTACACAGGACACATATTGGTAAAGCTTTTTGCTTAAACTTATCTTCTAGAATTTTTATGTACATGGCATTTAAATTGTAGAAAGAAATATCTTCCGGGCTGTTATGCCGTGGTCTGCTGGAGATCTGTCTTCCAGACGTTTCGTCTACAACTGCGGTAGACATCCTCAGTGGCGTTGTCGAAGTCTCCTCGTGGAAGGTATCACTACGACTGATGCGTCGACTGTCTGTGGGGCTCCATTTATACCATGCGCAACGTGCGCTGATTGGCCCGGGGCATCCAAAGGTGTGGTGGCTGGTGGAGGGGGTTCTATCTCTCTTATGCTGCTGGTGTCTTCTGATTGGCTTACCTTGCTATCCTGCTTCTTATGATGTTCTATGACCGGATGCCAGTTGCTGTTTAATCTTAAGGCCTCTTCCTTCTTATTACAGTTGTTAGGGTGCTTGTAAATTTCAATAGCCTCTCGCTGTAGTCGGGCATGGTAATGTATGGTAGATGCAAGGATGCGTGTATCCTGGAACTTAATACTGTGTTCACCGACTGCATTAATGGCATGTTCAGCAACCGCAGACTTGTCAGTTTGGCCCAGGCGGCAGCTTCTTTTGTGTTCCGTGAGTCTGGTCTTAACACTGCGCTGAGTAGTTCCAATGTATACTGAGCCACAATGTCATCGGCTGGAGTGTATAGTATTCCTTGTGGTTGTGGCTCAGTATACATTGGAACTACTCAGTGCAGTGTTAAGACCAGACTCACGGAACACAAAAGAAGCTGCCGCCTGGGCCAAACTGACAAGTCTGCGGTTGCTGAACATGCCATTAATGCAGTCGGTGAACACAGTATTAAGTTCCAGGATACGCACATCCTTGCATCTACCATACATTACCATGCCCGACTACAGCGAGAGGCTATTGAAATTTACAAGCACCCTAACAACTTTAATAAGAAGGAAGAGGCCTTAAGATTAAACAGCAACTGGCATCCGGTCATAGAACATCATAAGAAGCAGGATAGCAAGGTAAGCCAATCAGAAGAGACCAGCAGCATAAGAGAGATAGAACCCCCTCCACCAGCCACCACGCCTCTGGATGCCCTGGGCCAATCAGCGCATGTTGCGCATGGTATAAATGGAGCCCCACAGACAGTCGACGCATCAGTCGTAGTGATACCTTCCACGAGGAGACTTCGACAACGCCACTGAGGATGTCTACCGCAGTTGTAGACGAAACGTCTGGAAGACAGATCTCCAGCAGACCACGGCATAACAGCCCGGAAGATATTTCTTTCTACAATTCAGATGCTGGCCGTGAAAGCCTACGTAGCTTTATGGCATTTAAAGTTTTGATTTATTGACGATTGTACTTACAGTTTTTCTTGCAAGTGTTACAGATTTGGAAACTTTTCAACAAACTTCTTGCATGCTCAGTGAGTGCATTTGTATTTAAGGTATAAACTTTTCATATAAATGTGCATTATTCCACAGGCAAGTGATGTAGCATATTTATTGTAGTGACAGAGGCACCTGATTTACTGGACCTGATGCAGCAGTAATGGTCACACATGGTGCCTATGCACCTTCGAGTGGGGATTGGTGGTTTGTAATTCTGCCAGATGGCCAGGGAAGAGCAAAGGAGAGATAGAGAGAGGCTGTGAGAGGGTTACCATATAATATAATGTTCCATGGGTATAAATGATCATATAAAACACCAAAATAATCTCAGCAGGAGTTTACACAGTTTGAGATATGGAACATAAGCACAAATATGAAATGCAAGAATATGGGTTACTGAAGTTATTATAGTTTAATACTTAGAAATTTGTATTAAACAGGGTTAAAGTACGTATTAGGATGAATTTATGCTTAACTGATGATTGAACTAAACCTGGAGTTTGATAAAAAGAGCATAGGGTTTTATATATAGGTTGCGCGTTTGTTCTTGACAAATGACCTTGAACAGAAATCCAGTGAGTAGGCCTACCCTTAATAAACAGGTCAGCAAATGTTAATGCTACGATAACAGACACCTCTGTTTTCCTCTGTTGCGTTTGTGTTTACAGTCGACAGCAAAAGTTTTGTGCGGCACGGATGTGTGCATCCAACGAAAATAACACCAATTCAGACGAGGAAGAAGACGAGGGAGAAATGTCGGGAATAGAAGAAATGCAATAAAGTTAAGTGGAAACAGTTATAGAGGTATAGTGTATAATACGTGTGGCTGATATTACTGGAAGAGCAATAAATCAATTTGTAGTGCTGTACTACGTCAGCTCAGAAGCATGTGCGTCATCTCACTGCAGACGTACCTCCGCTCTCTTTCGATGCTAACGTTCCCGCAAAAGCTGAGCAGTGACTCGCATCCAACCTTTCATATAAAATTTTCATTCGTCAAAAAGTAACGCACGACCTGTACTATATATTGAGCTCCAATTATGCATATATAAGTAGCAAAAATGCTTTATGTAATAGATATATAATATCAAAATTAAATATGTTTGGAGTATAAACACTTAAAATAATGCTGGCTTTGAATTGATTAGTGGCTGTTATACACCACTGACACTAATAATTAGGAACGTTTTTAAGATCAGTAGTCTCCATTTTCAACCCATGTTTGACTGTTGACTCGTCATTGATGTTGATGTACACCATGACATTCCAGGAACTTGCTGAAAAAGATGGTTTCAATGAATTAAAAGCTCTGACTTAATTGGCTCCAGTTTGCCTACATCAGCAATGAGTCAGCAGCTGAACCCAGATAAGAAATGGGCTCCAGTTTGCATACATTAACATCACTATCATGATTCCAGAGATTGAAACTCAGGATCTCTTGAATGCAGAACATGAATTCATCACTCACTACTTGCCAGGGATAAAGCAACACTCCAAACAGTGAATGGAAGCAGGTGAAAGTACAGCAAAGAAAGCAAAAAATGTTTCCATCTACAGGAAAAGTCAAGACTATGGGTTATTATGGTGGGGTGTTGCACTCATTGACTACTTCCAGAAAAGCACAGCAATCATCAGGGAGTATTATGCTTCACAATAGATGATTTGAGGAACAGTATTTAGGCTAAATATCTCTATCTTGCATGAAAGAAAGTTCCTGAGGTAGGAGCTCAGACAGGTATCTATTTTGCCCTTTAGAACAAATCTTGGTTTACTGGGGGTTGTTGATTAAATGAACTGGTTTTTGAGGTGACTATTTGAAAAACAGAAAATAAAATGTCTATTAAATATTGCATTTTCTTGGTCAAACCGAGAACTTTTAGAACAAACCTTATTTAAGTTGATTTCAAGAAACACTTCACTGTGAGCAATCAATATTTGACTCAGGGATCTCCATCTAGGGGATATGTGAATAGCGACCACAAGGTACCCAAGCTGAGCAGAACATTACTTCCACTTACTGGTGTTTTGCTCCTCACTGTAGCTTTTCTATCTGACCTTACCTTGGTCATCTCTTGTTCTCTTCCGACCCTGATGCTATTAGGGTTTCTGAGGGCTAGGGAGTCTTTATTTTTCCAACCTCTCCATTTCTCTAATTTCTCTATAAAATCTTAACCCCTAACATGCTGACCTGTCATGGCATGTAATACGTCCTCTGATTGGTAATCAGAGGATATGGTCGGTGAATTTATTTTGATAAGTCTCCCGGTCAGGTCGGTGAGACCCGTAAACCAATGACAGGTGTGGTCCTCCAGACATTCTGGGGGTTGTGAGAGAGCGATGTGACCGCCAAAACATAAAAATATGGTGCTCTCTAAAAATCGGTTACTATACTGCTATTGCTCTATCAATATATTAAATATTGGAGGGCAAGAGGATTAATGACTTCATTGTCAGAAATCCAGCATTAGCTAACAACAACATCAACAATGAGTCAACAGTCAAACACAGATAAAAAATGGGAATGATTGACCTTTGAAACATGTTCCTTGTTTTTAGTGCCTAATGATTACAAATCAACTCAAGAGCACCGGAACAGACAGTGTTCAGCTTTGAAATTCCACCAAAAGATTTTTGAGTAAGTTCCTGAAACCACCACAAGAAGGCTACAACTAGCCTACATCAGCTTCAGATCAAAAACATGTTTGCAATCAAAATTAGTTTGAAAATGAAGCTGCATCCTTTTTGTGCTGAAATACGTGGAGTTTCCCAATGAATGCCAAATGAAACAGCTCAATACCTCATAACAGGTGTCCAGCTTAAACATGTGTTGCACACAATATTCACAATATCCAGCATTACTGGAAAATGTAATTTTCAAAACTAATTGTTAATATATGCATTTTTCAAGCTCACTGTGCAAATAAGACTTTCATGAGAAAATAAAGAAATTCATAAACTTTTCAAGAAAATTACATACTGAATTGTCCACATTTATTGTGAAACGTATATCATTTGTGTGTATTGTTAATAACAAATAACATTGCTCTGAGGAATGAATGAGGTCATTGAGGTTTGTCATGAACTATAAATGTTAGATTCATATCAGAATCACCAGGATTCTGGAGTTCTTTACATTAAGTGCTGTTGCATAAACATATTTAGGCTTCTCATCCTGGGCCAGGTTCAGTTGTACATGGACACAGAAATCTGACACTTATTCCTCAAATGGTAATCTAAAAAGGTTTAGTATACCTATAGTACGTATATACATTTTCATACGACTATTGTTTGATGTATAAATTAGCTTATTAAATATTTGTGAAAACCATCAAAAATAGTTGAGATCTATTTAGATCAAATTTTTATCACCAAAGATTTCATCAAAATCATTAGAGCATTTTCTAAATATTTCAAGTCAGCAACATCACAATAATAACATATTAGGAATAATAAAATCTAAAAGCAGTACTTGGTACTGCCAACTTGACTGAGCGGATTGACTTTTATGAAATTTTTACTTAAACTTACCTTAAAAAATTTTGTTGTAAACAGCTAGTACCCATACAGTTTTGACAAGCATTTCATGCATATTGATACTCTATAATCCATTATTCCTTAAACATGAAAATGATTACATAAAAAAATGACAATATAAATAAATAACATTTGCAATATGTGTCCCAGCTTCTCATTCCCTATATTTAGATATGTATTAAAATTGAACACATTTTCGTTTTTGTAATACATCATAATTTTTTGGATGTTACTTAAATGCTAATGAACTAATGCAAGTTTCCTGGTCCTTCAGATTTCTCAAATTAGTGAAAATTACGCTACATTGTTAGATTAACCATGTCACTCTTTTATCCTGATAATGCTGGTCAGGACATTAGGACAAGGTCATGATATTGTATAGTCATCAATCCCACTCTAGAAGCTGCATGACCTTGCTGATGGTGGGTGGGCTTGTGTGAATCAATGATTCTGTGAGCTACCCTGGGGGTGTTTTGCACTGGCAGAGTCACTTGTGCCAGTAGGGTTGCAGGTGAGATACCAGACTAAGAAGTGGCTTACCATTTTACCATCTTAAAATCCATCCCAGAAGGGTCTTCCAGTTGGAGAACCTAGGCAGGGACTCCCAGGTGGAGGATGTAACACTCAGAAGTGGCTATGACTACCCAGGCTAAGGTGTAAGGAATTGTGCCAAGAGCTGAATGGCACTGGGGCATGAAGCAGTGTTGAGAATGATCTCCTCAGGGTACCGGGTGAAACCCTGATGCAGGTAGCCTTGCAGGCACTAATGGGGCTTTGTGCCTGTTGACCTTTAATTCCTTAGTACTCGTGGGACTCAAATGGAACAAAGAAAGAAAATAAAACAAATGATAACAAAAGAGGACAGGGACCAATAAGGATATCTCTCAAACTGAAACACATATGGATCCAGCAGTTCTGTCATACTTGGAACCTCGTCACGTGGAGTAAATAAAGCAAGCACACCTGACGAGCAGATGAGCCATGTGGCCTTTAATCTAAATACAATGTACCTGGCAAGGAAGAAGTTCTCAGCGGCAGCTAGAAGAAAGTATAAAAGAATGAATGAGGCAATGAGCAGGGCAGATACTGAAAGCTTATTGCAATCAGGACTCACCATGCAAACACATGCAACTTCTGAAAATCAGGGGTCGCAGAAAAGAGAAACACAAACGTCAGAAACGCCACCTTCGGTCAAGCCACACACCAAAAAACAAAGAGGCCGTGAGGCTCCTGGGATCACCTTTAGGGAGACTTTGGCGTCGTATAAGATGGTGATAATAACAGAAAGGTGTCAGGATTCTAAACTCTCAGAAGAGGAAGTTCAGGAAATTTTGGATGAGATACGAAGGTAATAGCATTAAGGTGAAAATCTACCGCTCCTAAGAACATACTCGAGGACGGGGCGAAGAATCGTGACAAGTTGGCCTACTCTAATTCAACCCAAACTGTACCCAAGCGTCCCTACTAGCCCTAGCGACCGATTTATACCAAAATTGTACATATCGGATAAAGTCGGAAATTTGAACGAAATTGCTCTAAAGGAGCGAAGAATCGCGAAACATCGACTTGCTGTAATCGAACCCATACTCTACTCGAGCGTCCCTACTGACCCTAGAGACCGATTTCTACCAAAATTCTAAAAATGGAATAAACTCGGAAATTTGGGCAAAATTGCTCCAAAGGAGCGAACAATCGCCAAACATTGAGCTGTTCTAATTCAACCCAAACTGTACCCAGGCGTCCCTACTGACACCTAGCGCCCCATTTATACCAAAATTGTGCAAATTGGACAAGGTCAGAAATTTGACCGAAATTGCTTCAAAGAAGCGAAGAAACGCAAAAGAATCACGTGGTCTAATCCAACCAAAACTGTGCCTGGGAGTCTCTACAGACCCCTAGCGACCGATTTAAACGAAAGTTGTACAAACCGGACAAGGTAGTAAATTTGAGCGAAATTTCTACAAAGGAGCGAAGCATCGGGAAACATTGACCTGCTCTAATTCAACCAAAACTGAGCCAGGGGTCCCTGCAGAACCTTAGCGACGGATTTCAACTGCAAATCGGACAAGGTCAGAAATTTGAGAGTAAACACTTCAAAGGAGCGACGAATAGGAAACCATTAACCTGCTCTAATCCAACATAAACTGTGCCTAGGCGTCCCCACAGTACTTAGCGATCGATTTTGCAAATCGAACAATGTCGGAAATTTGAGTGAAATATCTCCAAAGAAGCGAAGAATCGCGAATCATCGACCTGCTCTAGTCCAAACGAAACTGTGCCCAGGCGTCCCTACAGACAGCTAGCGACCGATCTATACCAAAGACGCGAAAATCGGACCAAGTCGGAAATTTGAGCGAACTTGCTCAGAAAGAGCGTAGAATCGCGAAACATGGCGCTGCACTAATCCAAACAAAACTGTGCCCAGGGTTCCCTAGAGTCCCCTAGCGTCCGACTTATACCAGAGTTTTGCAATTCGGGCAAGTTCGGAATTGAGCGAAATTACTTCAAAGGAGCGAAGAATCGCGAATCATCGACCTGCACTAATCCATCAAATCTGTGCCCGGGCGTACCTACATCACCCTAGCGACCGACTTATACCAAAGTTGTGCAATTCGGGCAAGTTCGGAATTGAGCGAAATTACTTCAAAGGAGCGAAGAATCGCGAAACGTCGACCTGCTCTAATGCAACCTAAACTGTGCCCAGGCCTCACTACAGACTTTTAACGACCTATTTATACCAAAGTTGTCCAAATCGGACATGGTCAGAAGTTTGAGCAAAACTGCTGTAATCCCACCTGAACTGTGCCCAGGCGACCGATTTATACGAAAGTTGTGCAAATCGAACAAGGTCGGAAATCGGAGCGGAATTGTTTCAAAGGGGACGAAATATTGCAAAACATCGAGCAGCTCTACGCCAACCATGTGTCCACGCGTCCCTAGAGACCTCTAGGGACCGATTTATACCAAAGTTGCGAAAACGGACATGGTCGAAAATGTATTGTTATTGGCAGAAGTTTCAGCGAAATTGCCCTAAAGGAGCGAAGAATCGCGAAATATCGACCTGCTCTAATCCCACCTAAATTGTACCCATGTTTCCCTACAGACCCCAAGCGACCGATTTATACGAAGGTTGTGTGAATCAGAGGTCAGAAATTTGAGTGAAATAGCTCCAAAGGAGCCAACTATCGCGAAACATCGACCTGGTCTAATCCAACATAAACAGTGCCCAGGCGTCCCTACAGACCCTTAACGATCGATTTATACCCAAGTTGTGTATAAACGCATGGACTCGTACTCAACGCTAGCGCCCGATTTATAACAAGTTTCCGTGCTTGTCCGATTTGCACAACTGGGGTATTAGTCGGTCATAAGGGGTGTGTAGGGACGCCTGGGCAGTTTTGGCTGGATTAGAGCATGTTTCGCGCTATTTCGCTCCTTTGGAGCAATTTCGCACAAATTTCGGACCTTGCGCCATTTGAGCAACTATGGTATAACCCTGGTCACTGGGGCTCCGTAGAGAACCGTGTTCACAGTTTCGAGTGGTTTAGAGCAGTTCGATGTTTCGTGATATTTCGCTCTGGTGCAGCAGTTTTGCTCAAATTTCCCACCTTGTCCGATTTGCACAACTTTGGTATAAATCGGTCGCTGGGGCTACGTACTACTGTTTAGGTGGATTAGAGCAGGTCGATGTATAGCGATATTTCGCTCCTTTGGAGCAACTCACTCAAATTCCCCCCACGGGAACCTACTACGGTAGGTACGGGTTTGGCGCACCCGGGGCCCCGTGCCTACTGACTCCGTCAATGTGGGCTCCTCTTCGTGGTGAGGGAGTCAGTCAAATTAGTTTGTCGCACTCGTGGCCCCGTTCCAGCTGACTCCTTCAATGTGGACTCTTCTTCGTGAGGAGGGAGTCAGTCAAATTGCCCACCCACGTGTAGGCCGTGCGTGGAGACACGTGTCGGTGGAAAGGATTATCCTGGTGGTTAAGGGGTGCGTATCTGAGCCCGAGACAGTATTTTTCTGAATCCGGGGAGGGTGCACATTTTCGATACACCGCTTTGGTTTCTGCTTCACCTAAACGGGAGGCTAGGGGCTAACCGACCCCTAGTCAATCGGCCAATCGTAAAAGAGGTATACGCAGCGTCCTGTGCTCGTTACCTGGTAAGTCATACATCGGAAGAGGGTCAGTCGTTTACGAAAGTCAACCCTTTAATTATTCAATCGGGTCTCGACAAAATAGCCGGCCCCGTGAAATCCTGTACCCGTTTGAGATCCGGATCTTTTCTTATTGAGAGCTACACAGCCACACAGTTGGACAAGTTATTAAAGGCCAAATTCCTGAACGGATACCCTATCCGTGTGGAGAAACACCGGAGCTTAAACTCCTCCAAGGGCGTCATTACCACCTCTGTTGGATGATATGCTGGAGGAGGACATCCAAGGGTACTTGTCGGACCAGGGTGTAACGGAGGTTTACCGTGTGCTGCTGAAGCTTCGCTTCCTGATAGACGCGATGTCCTACTTTGCAATTATGATTGCAGACTTTCTAGTTCACCAAAACATCGATGTTTCACTCTGCGTTTTGATGATACTTTGGACCGTCAATACTCAACAAGCTCTCGGGCTCTACTCCCTCCTTGCGTTCGATTTTGTTCGCCAGCAAGGAGAGCCACCCTTTTCTCACTGGCTCCGTTCCGAGACCTACGTGAATTTGGGTTTGCTGTCGCTGTCGAAGTCGTCGACGCCAGATTCCGTTCTTCGCTCCACCTTTTTAGATATTCAGGCGTAATTCGGATCCTATTATTTTATTTACACTGACGGTTCGAAGGAGAACGGGGAGTAGGATGTGCTTTTGTTCACGGTCGCCAGAATTTTAGCTTTCGTCTCTCATCGCAGTGCTCGATTTTTACAGCAGAGCTTTATGGTACACACCAGGCTCTTTTATATGTTCGTCAGCAAGCCTTACAGAGTGGAGTTATTTGTTCCGATTACCTAAGTGTCCTCCAGAACATACGGACGCTGTACACTTACCATCCACTGCTGTAGCGTGTCCAGGATTGTCTTCACTCACTCACCAGCCCTGGCACTTGCATCTCTTTCGTGTGGGTACCTGGACATGTAGACCTGCAGGGAAATGACGCTGCCGATGCTGCTCAAAATCAGCAGTTCTACCTCCCAGGTGTTTTAGCTTTAATGTTATTGCTGATCACTTTACCGCCTTTTTACACGGCCGGTATCTTTTCGCCACGGAGCGAAGGGGGACCCAGGGGAACAAACTTAGGGAAGTGAAGACGCTTCCTGTCACCTGGAAGACTTCCTTACGCGCCTGTCTCCGCGAGCAGGTAATTTTAGCTAGATTGCGTATCGGGCACCGCCTTTTTAGTCATCGTCATCTTTTATCCTCGGATACCGCACAGCTCTGTGCTCATTGTAATGAGTCTTAAGATGCGGCATGTTTTACTTCAGTGCCAGTTTTTAGCTCAGTTTCGCATCTCTTGGGTCTGCCAGGTACCCTCACAGAGGTACTGGCAGACACTTGAAGTGCTATAGAGCGTTTACTCTATTTTATCCGCCTTAGCGGTATTGGTCAGCGTATTTGATCTGCTGTTTTATACCGGATAGTTTTAGTCGGTCGTGAGGTTATGTCTTATGTATTCCATTGTGCGTGTTTGTATGTTCGCATCTACTTTTACAACTTCTGCCAGTCTTGGCAACATTTTAATGTTTTAATGTGTTTTGGACTACGGGCTTAGTCCCTACGTTTTGTCATTTTATTTTGTTTGGGCGCTAATAACCTCAGCAGTAGTGCGCCCTAAAACACTACCACCCCCTCCCTCACTCAAATTTTCGACCTTCTCATATTTGCACATCTTTGGCATAAATCACTCGCTTGGGGTCTGTAGGTACGCCTGGGCACAGTTTTAGATGGATTAGAGCAGGTCGATGGTTGGCGACTTTCCCTCCTTTGTAGCAATTTAGCACAAATTTTGGACATTCTCAGATTTGCACAACTTTGGTAAAATCGGTCGCTGGGTATAAATGGTCCCTGGGCTCTGTAGAAACGCCTATGCACAGTTATAGTTGGATTAGAGCAGGTCCATGCTTCGTGATATTTCGCTTGTTTGGAGCAATTTCGTTCGCATTTCCGAACTTGCCCGATTTGGACAACTTTGGTATAAACCGGTCGCTGGGGCTCCGTAGAGAAGCCTGGTCACAGTTTTTGGTGGATTAGAGCAGGTCGATGTATCCCGATACCTGGCTCCTTTGGAGCAATTTCGCTCAAACTTTCAACATTCTCGGATTTGCACAAATTTGGTGAAATCGGTCGCTGGGTATAAATGATCCCTGGGGCTCTGTAGAAACGCCTGGGCACAGTTTTACATGGATCAGAGCAGGTCGATGTTTGGCGATTTTCCCTCCTTTGTAGCAATTTGGCACAAATTTTGGACATTCTCAGATTTGCACAAATTTGGTGAAATCGGTCGCTGGGTATAAATGGTCCCTGGACCTCTGTAGAAACGCCTGTGCACAGTTATAATTGCATTAGAGCAGGGCGATCTTTCGTGATATTTCGCTTGTTTGGAGCACTTTCGTTCGCATTTCTGAACTTGCCCAATTTGGACAACTTTGGTATAAATCGGTCGCTGGGGCTCCGTAGAGAAGCCTGGTCACACTTTTAGGTGGATTAGAGCAGGTCGATGTATCTCAATATCTCACTACTTTGGAGCAATTTCGCTCAAATTTTTGAGATTCTCGGATTTGCAAAAATTTGGTATAAATCGGGCAATGCGGCTCCATACAGAGGCCTGGGCACAGTTTTGGGTGGATTAGAGCAGGTTCAAGGATCGCGATATTTCCTTCCTTTGGAGCAATTTTGCAATTTTCCGACCTTCCCCGATTTGCACAACTTTGGTACAAATCGGTCGCTGGGGCTCCAAAGAGAAGCCAGGTCACAGTTTAGGTGGATTAGAGCAGGTCGATGTTTTCCGAAATGTCGCTCCTTTAGAACATTTCGCTTAAATGTCCGACTTGTCCGATTTCCACAACTTTGGTATTAATCGCACGCCAAGAGTAGGGACCTCTGCACACTATTTTTTGTTGCATTGCCCACGGTCGAAGTTTCGCGATTTTTCGCCCCTTTGGAGCAATTTTGCTAAGTTTGCTGAGATTGTCCTATATGCACAACTTTGGTATAAATGGGGCCCTTGGTCTGTAGGAACGCCTGAGCACAGTTTTAGTTAGATTAAAGAAAGTTGATGTTTCGTGATATTGCGCTTGTTTGGAGCAATTTCGTTCGCATTTCCAACCTTGCCTGATTTACACAATTTTGTTCTAAATCGGTCCTTGGTGCTCCGTAAAGAATTCTGGGCACAGTTTTCAGTTGATTAGAGCAGGTCGATGTCTCGCGATTTTTGCTTCTTTGGAGAATTTCCCCCCAATTTTGACATTCCTCGTGTGAAGAACTTTGGTATAAATTGGCTGCCGCGCTCGGTAGAGATGCCTGGTCACAGTTTTAGGTGGATTAGAGCAGGTAGATATTTGGCGATTTTCCCTCCCTTGTAGCAATTTAGTTCAAATTTTAGACATTCTCAGAGTTGCACAACTTCGATAAAATCGGTCGCTGGATATAAATGATCGCTGGGGCTCTTTAGAAACGCCTGTGCACAGTTATAGTTAGATTAGAGCAGGTCCATGTTTCGTGATATTTCACTTGTTTGGAGCACTTTCGTTCGCATCTCTGAACTTGCCTAATTTGGATAACTTTAGTATAAATCGGTCGCTGGGGCTCCGTAGAGAAGCCTGGTCACAGTTTTTGGTGAATTAGAGCAGGTCAATGTATCCCGATATCTCGCTCCTTTGTAGCAGTTTAGCTCAAATTTTCGACATTCTCGGATTTGCACAAATTTGGTGAAATCGGTCGCTGGGTGTAAATGGTCCATGGGGCTCTGTAGAAACGCCTGTGCAGTTATAGTTGGATTAGAGCAGGTCGATGTTTCGTGATATTTCGCTTGTTTGGAGCACTTTCGTTCGCATCTCTGAACTTGCCTAATTTGGATAACTTTAGTATAAATCGGTCGCTGGGGCTCCGTAGAGAAGCTTGGTCTCAGTTTTAGGTGGACTAGAGGAGGTCGATGTATTTCAATATCCCACTCCTTTGGAGAAATTTCGTTCAAATTTTCCACATTCTCGGATTTGCAAAAATTTGGTATAAATCGGTCAATGGGGCTCCGTACAGAGGCCTGGGCACAGTTTTGGGTGGATTAGAGCATGTTCAAGGTTCGCGATATTTCCTTCCTTTGGAGCAATTTCGCTCAAGTTTCTGACCTTACCCGATTTGCACAATTTTGATGTAAATCGTTCGCTGGGACTCCAAAGAGTCACAGTTTCGGTGGATTAGTGCTGGTCGATGTTTTGCGAAATTTCGCTCGGTTGAAGCATTTTCGCTTAAATGTCCGACTTGTCCGATTTTCACAACTTTGGTATTGATCGCGCGCCATGAGTAGGGACATCTGCGCACTATTTTTTGTTGTATTGCAGACGGTCGAAGTTTCGCGATTCGTCGCCCCTCGGTCTCTGGGGCTCCTTAGGCACAACTGGGCAGAGTTTTGGTTGGATTCCAGCAGGTCGTATTTTCGCTATTATTTGCTCTTTTGAAGCAATTACAATCCAATTTTTGACATTCTCCGATTTGCAAACCTTTGGTATAAATCCGTTTCTGGGGCTCTCTTGAGAAGCTAGGACACAGTTTTGGTTGAATCGAGCAGGTCGTTGTTTCCCGATAATTCGCTCCTTTGAAGCAATTTCACTCCAATTATCCAGATTCTCGGATTTGCACAACTTTGGTATAAATCTGTCTTTGGCGCTCTCTGGAGAAGCCTGAAAACAGTTTTGGTTGGATTCGAGCAGGTCGTTGTTTCGCGATAATTCGCTATTTTGAAGCAATTTGAATCTAATATCCGACATTCTCCGATTTGCAAAACTTTGGTATGAATCGGCCTCTTGGGCTCCCTAGAGTAAACTGGACACATGTTTGGTTGGATTAGACCAGGTCATTGTTTCCCAATAATTGGCTCTTTTGAAGCAATTTCAATCCAATTTTCGACATTCTCCCATTTCCACAACTGTGGTATAAAACGGTCTCTGTGGCTCTGTAGAAAACGTGGACATAATTTTGGTTGTTGTCCAGCAGGTCGTTGTTTCGCGATAATTTGGTCTTTTGAAGCAATTTCAATCCAATTTTTGACATTCTCCGATTAGCAAAACTTTGATATATATCGGTCTCTGGGGCTGCCTTGAGAAACCTGGACTAGTTTTGGTTGGATTCGAGCTGGTCTTTGTTTGGCGATACTGTGCTCCTTTGAAGTAATTTCAATCCCATTTCCCACATTCTCCGGTTTGCACAATTTGGTATAATCGGTCTCTGGTGATCAATTGAAGTGCCTGCACACAGTTATGGTTGGATTGGAACAGGTTTCTGTTTAGCGATAATTCGCTCTTTCGAGGCAATTTCAATCCAATTTTCGACTTTCTCCGATTTGCTCAACATTGATATAAATCGGTCACTATGGCTCCCTAGAGACAACTGGACACAGTTTTGGTTGGATTCGAAGTGTCGTTGTTTGGCGATAACTCGCTCCTTTGAAGCAATGTGAGGTCATTGTTTCCCAATAATTGGCTCTTTTGAAGCAATTTCAATCCAATTTTCGACATTCTCCCATTTCCACAACTGTGGTATAAAACGGTCTCTGTGGCTCTGTAGAAAACGTGGACATAATTTTGGTTGTTGTCCAGCAGGTCGTTGTTTCGCGATAATTTGGTCTTTTGAAGCAATTTCAATCCAATTTTCGACATTCTCCGATTTGCAAAACTTTGGTATAAATCGGTCTCTTGGGCTCCCCAGAGACAACTGAACTGTTTTGGATGGATTCGAGCAGGTCGTTGTTTTCGAGATAATTCGCTATTTTGAAGGAATTTCAATATAATTTTCGACATTCTCCGATTTGCAAAACTTTGGTATAAATGCGCTCCCTAGAGACAACTGGACACATTTTCGGTTGGATTCGAGCAGGTCATTGTTTCGCGGTAATTCTCTTTTAAAGCAATTTCAATCCAATTTTCGACATTCTCCGATAAGCAAAACTTTGATATAAATCGATCTCTGCCGCTGCCTAGAGATAACTGGGCACAGTTTTGGTTGAATTCCAGCTGGTCGTTGTTGCGCGATAATTCGCTCCTTTGAAGCAATTTGAATCCAATTTTCGACATTCTCCTACTTCCAAAACTGTGGTATGAATCGGTCTCTGTGGCTGCGTAGAGAAGCCTTGAGACAATTTTGTTTGAATTCGAGCAGGTCGTTGTTTCGCGATAGGTCGCTCTTTTGAAGCAATTTCAACCCAGTTTTCGACATTCTCCGATTTGCACAACTTTGATATAACTCGGGCACTAGGGCTCGCTAGAGATAATTTGGCATAGCTTAGTTTGAATTGGAGCAGGTCGTTGTTTGGTGATAATGCGCTCCGTAGAAGCAATATCAATCCAATGTCCACATTCTCCGATCTGCACAACTTTGATATAAATCGGTCACTAGGGCTCCCTAGAGACAACTGGGCTTAGCTTTATTTGGATTGGAGGAGGTCGTTGTTTGGCGATAAATCGCTCCTTAGAACCAATTTCAATCCATTTTTCGACATTCTCCGATTTCCACAACTGTGGCATAAGTCGGTCTCTGGGGCTCCCTAGAGACAACTGGTCACAGTTTGGTTGGATTCGAGCAAGTCGTGTTTCGCGATAATTCACTCTTTTGAAGCAATTTCAATCCAAATTTCAACATTCTTCGATTTGCACAACATTCATGTAAATCGGTCTCGGGGGCTATCTTGAGAAGCCTGGACACGGTTTTGGTTCGATGCGAGCAGGTCGTTGTTTCGCGATAATTCGCTCTTTTGAAGCAATTTCGATCCAATTTTCAACATTCTCCGATTTGCACAACTTTGGTATAAATGGGTCTCTTGGGCTCCCTAGAGAAGCCTGGACACAGCTTTTTCTGGATTCAAGCAGGTCATTGTTTTGCGATGATTCGCTCTTTTGAAGCAATTTGAATCCAATTTTCGATGTTCTCCGATTTGCACAGCTTTGATATAAAACTGTCACTAGGGCTCCCTAGAGACAACTGGGCACAGTTTTGGTTGGATTCGAGCAGGTCCTTGTTTGGCGATAACTCGCTCCTTTGGAAAAATATGGGAAGAAAGCAGCATCGCCGAAACTCGCCGTCTTCGCCAGACAAGGGAGCCACATCGGCACCGAAACCTGTAAATACCAGCGCTGACAAGAACGCCGAGACAGTCACCGCAGCTGCTGCAGTTCCGGCCGGTCCCGCGCCGAGCGCCACCAGCGCTCTCACTGGGTAACCTGCCGTACCGCAGCAGGACAGCCTGCCAGTCGAGCGGCCACCGCCGCCAAGGCAGGAGGTCGGATCTCTAGGAGAGGCAGTGGCAGTGCCAAACCCGGATTCTCCGGCAGTACCACCGCCGGCTTCCGACCACCTCCCGGCCAGCACGCCGCCGCCGCTTGCTCACGTGGGACCTCCCACACGGTCCAGCGTCATCATCCAGGGAGTTCCGCGGGACATCCCAGCGAGACATGTGCTCTACGCAGCGCAACACGAATGGCCGTCAGCACTGAGGGCCACTCGCATCATCACCTCCCACAGATCTCATTCGACTTCTTTTGAGTAACAACAGGAACCGCGAAGCCGCATTGAGGGCGGGCCTGCTCCTGCTAGGACGGCGCCTGCTCGCAGAGCCTGGCCGAGCAACCAGACGAGTGCCCTGCCGCCGATGTTGCCGTTATGGGCACGTCGTCACGCCTGCAACGCCGCTCCTAGGTGCCATTATTGTGGGGCCCACCGCCTCATCCAA
The DNA here is from genome assembly GCA_030765045.1 of Tenodera sinensis. Classification (NCBI taxonomy): domain Eukaryota; kingdom Metazoa; phylum Arthropoda; class Insecta; order Mantodea; family Mantidae; genus Tenodera; species Tenodera sinensis. Next base: position 89,084,431 of record CM060967.1, read on the forward strand.
GATTGCACCAGTCATGACCTACGCCCACGTCACCGGTACTGCGCTACCTGTAATGGCCTCGGCCACTTTACAGGACAGGCGCAGTGCCCACGCTATTCCAAGCAACACAACAGGCAGTCAACACCATCCATCGCAACCACACAACCAGCGCAGGTCACCGCAGTCTCACAACCACATCACGTAACTACAACAATCTCCGCCGACGCACTCACACCACGTGGCACTTCTTCTTACGCCGCAATAACGTCAAGTGCGGAACTTCGCAGCACCGAGGCCCATGAACTACATTCTACGGTCACTGGCCTCGACCAACGCCTACGCCGCATCGAGGATGCCTGCAAGCAACTGACCAGCGCAGTCTCTTCATTAACATCGGCAGTTACCGCCCTGCCACAACCTACTACCAACGAGCTACAAGACACCACTTCTGCAGTGCAAGAGGTACGAGATATCGCCGCAGAGAGCGTTCCAGTTCTCACACAGACAATATCAACCCTACATACCAAGATCAATAAGCAGATACGGACAAGCCGCAAGCACCACGCTGCGATTGCCCGTCAGCTCACACACCACACCACAGGATTCAACGCGGCAGCCCGGCTACTACACCAACTACGAGCAGCTATCATCGACCAAGACAACAATGAAGTTCTCGAGTCCATACAACGCAAGCTGTATCGGATAGAGAATACAATCACAGCAACTACAATAGACGCCGCAACACAATATCACTACACAGATACTCTCCAACCAGAAGAACCCACACAGCAGCATCCACCGGCAGCAACAACTCGATTCACTCTTCCAGCACTTCCGCAGAAACACCCTCCCACCAACAGCCAACTCAAGACCACCACAACACACATATTCCAGAGCCAGGACTACCAAAGACGCACAAGCAGAGCGTCACCACACCAACGAGCATTATTCAAGAAAAATGGCTTCTGCACGCACGATGGAACCCCATGCACTTGGAAGTGCAGATATACAATTTGCAGCGCTACCGGACTATCTCTCGAGGACCTTGTTGAGTTTTGACAAGTGTCACCGCCGCCTACGCTGTTATCGGGAACATATCTTCATCCACCGCCAGCAACAACTCGATTCACTCTTCCAGCACTTCCACAGAAACACCCTCCCACCAACTACGAGCTACCAGACAGAACGAGGAGACGACGTACACCACAACATGCGTACTGCGACCGACTGCACGTCTACGCCACTTGCACACATGCAGCATGTGTAGAACTACGGAGAAACAACAACTACGTCAACCAGTAACAACACTAAGTCCCAATGACCCAACGCCAATACACCGTGCGTGGCAGCCAGGGCTCCGGCCATGGTTGTCACCCGGGCAACCCAAGCACAACGAAGATACACCGCTAGATAGCGGATGATTGAAATTATACAAATAAATAACCAAGGTGCTAATTGCGGGACTCGGAAAACACATTACCTACACTTCCTTTTATCCATCCATTTATCATTTCTTAGCATAGTTTCCTTCCCTTCCCCTATATTCCCTCCCCGGCGTCTATAAGCCAATCTTTTACACTCCTAACTCTAATTCTGTCACCCCTAAAAATAAAAAAAGCCAATTTTCCAAATTCTCCAATTTCCAAAACTTTGGTATAAATCGTTTTCTCGGGCCCCGTAGCGAAGCCTGGACACAATTTTGGTTGAATTCGAGCTGGTCGTTGTTTCGCGATATTTCGCTCCTTTGAAGCAATTTTACTCCAAATTAATACATTCTCCCATTGGCACACATTTCATGTAGATCTGTCTCTATTGCTCCCTAGAGAAGCCTGGATACGGTTTTGGTTGGATTCGAGCAGGTCGTTGTTTCGTGATAATTCGCTCTTTTGAAGCGTTTCAATCCAATTTTTGACATTCCGCGAGTGAGTGAGTGAGCGAGTGTGTCAGGTGTAAGGGCCCGTCAACAACTTGGTCATTAGGGCCCCGAGGCCAAAAGTAAAATTACGGACGGTAAAATGTTATATATCACCCACAAGAAAAAAAAAAAAAAAAAAAAAAAAGAAACTAAAACTCTAAAGTTAAAATAGATAAAAGCAGCTAAACAGCTATTAAAACGTTCCATTTAAAATGTTAAAAACTGAAACTTAAAATTACTACAAAGTAAAAAACGCTTAATCGTTAAAAAACCCAAAAAAGGCAATCAAAAGGGCTAAAATCTCTTAAATAAAATAACCTTACACTTGCTTCATAGAATCAATTGTGGAACAAAACCGCAGCACTGTATTTACAGATACTGGGTTATTGCCTAAAACTGACCACAGTGTAAGGCCCAGACCAACGGACTTGCGCTCACGAGCGTATCGCGTACAATCAAGAAGGATATGTGCGACAGAGATTGGAATATTGCACGTCGTACAGACAGGCTCCAGATCACCACGCAAAATGTGTCCATGCATGGCTCGGGTATGGTCTATCCTCTGGCGGGTTAAAGGCAGTTCTTCCCGCCTGGTATCCCTGCAGCTGGTGTGCCAGGGTTGTACCGTGTCCTTGATTGTCCGTAACTGAGTGCCAGATAATGCTTCCCAAGGTTCCTGCAAGAGAGCAAATACATGGCGACGGAAATATTTCTGCACATCTATATAGGGGAGCGTACGGGTGGAATACTCCGGAAGGCGACATTCAGACTTTGCAGCCGCATCCGCCGCCTCGTTGCCCGGAATACCCACATGGCCTGGGATCCACGTAAAAGCAAACTGGTATCCGCGAGGCAGTAGCTGAGAGATCAACGTCTGGATTTTAACTACCAATGCCGAGGTGCCGATAAACTGTTGCAGGGCCTGGAGAGCGCTAAAAGAATCGGAACAGAGGATAAAATTCCAGGATCTGAACTGGAGATAAAAAAGAGGAAATAAAATATGGCAAACAACTCGGCGGTAAATACTGAACTGGCGTCTGGTAGGCGGTACGTGTGAGCGTCACCGTTGTAAATAAAGGCGCACTACCCATTTACGTGGGTGGAAACGAAGGATGACCTGGATGGGCGGCCAGCCTTGCTAGGTAAGAACAAAGTAACAAAGAGTGTCGAACAAACAGTGGAGGTTCGCCAGAATAAGCATACAGACAATCGATTCTACTGGTGCGGAAAGCCACAGTAGCGAGACGAATACAAATGTGATGTACTGTGTCTAAAAGCCGAAGTTTAGGCGCAGACGCCGCGCCATAAATAAAACAGCCGTGGTCTAATTTGGACCGAACCAGTGAGCCATAAAACCTCAACATGACGGTGCGATCGCCGCCCCAAGATACCCCAGATAAGACCCTGAGTATCCGAAGCGAACGATCGCAGGAAGCACGAAGATGGCGGATATGGTGCTCTCACGTGAGTTTGCTGTCGAGGTGTAGGCCCAAGAACTTAAGGTGCGGAACAAAAGGAAGACGTGTGTCACGCAAATGAAAATCAGGAGGAGGGTGTACTCCTCGCAGTCGGTGAAAGTGAAGACACTGTGTTTTCGTAGGGGACAGCCGAAAGCCGGCGCGTAATGCCCACTCGGTGATGGAGGTTATGGTCAGGTGCAGTTGACGCTCGATGTGCTCCAAACTATAAGAGCGATAGTAGATCGCAAAGTCGTCAACATACAGCGACATCGGGATACCGCTACGAACAACACTAGTGATGCCATTAATTGCAACTGTGAAAAGTGTGACACCCAGGATCGATCCCTGGGGTACCCCATTCTCCTGGGTCTTCTCTTGAGACAGTGTGTTGCCTATACGGACACGAAAACGGCGAATGAGTAAAAAGTTAAAAAGAAAAACGTCTAAGTGACCGCGCAAGCCATAACCGTGCAGAGTACAGAGAATGCCATAGCGCCAAGTAGTATCCTAGTCCTTCTCCAGATCAAAGAAGACACCCACGACATGCTGCTTCAGGAGAAACGCATTCTGTATGCACGCCTCCATGCACGTCAGATTGTGGACACTGGAGCGATGGCGCGGAAATCCGCACTGAACATTGCTCAATAGGTTATTCGTCTCCAGCCACTACACTAAGCGAGTGTTAATCATCCGTTCCAAGGTCTTGCAGACGACACACGTCAGGCAAATAGGGCGGTAGCTAGAGGGAAGTGTCCGGTGTTTTCCTGGTCGAGGGATAGGGATGACAATACCCTCTCGCCAGGAAGACGGAAAAACCTGCTGCTGCCAGATGCGGTTATACATGCTCAACACAAAGGAAAGAGCCGCAGGTGGAAGATGAAGCAGTACTTGGCGGTGGATGTCATCAGGACTGGGAGAAGAATTCTTTGCTAGGGACAAAGAATGCGCTAGCTCCGCTTCGGTAAATGGTGCGTTGTACAGTTCTTTTCGGCACTGTTAAAACTAAGGCCTATCTGCTCCGCAGATTCCTTGATAGCTAAAAACGCTCTATCATAGCTTCGGGGTTGGTCAGTACAGGTGAAACACTCGGCAAGGGCGTCGGCGATGTCCTGTTTGCTGGTGTAACGGGAGCCCTGTATGGCAAGGCCGGGGATGATGTCCAGCGGCACTTGCCGTACGTTCACCGAACAGCAGTCCACACCTTTTGCGCCGAACATCAACGGGAAAGAGAAGATACATACTTTTCCCACGATTTGCGTTTTGCGTCTCGAAGTATAAATCTCGCCCTAGCACGAGCACGCTTAAAAGCGACAAAGTTCGCCTGCGTAGGGTGTAATGTAAAGATATGCAATGCACGCTTACGTACTCTAATAGCGAAACGGCATTCCTCGGACCACCAAGGCACAGGAACGTGACGAGGTGTAGTGGAACCACGAGGAATGCTGGAATCCGCTGCACGAAGGAAAGAGCAAGTAAAATACTTCACCATGTCGTCAATGGTGGTAAAACCATCGTCGGTAAGGTGAATGAGGGAACGAAATTTCCACCAGTCAGCCTTGGAAATAATCCAGTGAGGAAAGCGTGTTGGCACAGAATTGTGGCCCGATAGGTGAATGCTAATGGGGTAATGATCACTGCCAGATAAGTCGGAAAGTACCGACCAATCAAGTAGAGGTACCAGTGACGAGCTGCTAAAAGAAACGTCAAGAGCGGAGTGACACCATAGGCAGATGATAATTAAGTAGGCACGCCAGTGTTTAATTTGACTAGGCCAGACATATCGCAAACGTCTGCTACAAGGCACCCACAGGCATCGTCAGTGCCAAGAGAGCCCGAAGATCGTTCTCGTGTACGACACTGACCGGTGGCAGATAGACATTGCAAAGGGAGAAACAGAGGCTCTGCAGCTGTACACGCACGGCTACAGCTTGTAGCGGCATGTTGAGTGGCACACTGGTGGCAGAGATATCATGTGCCACCGGAATAGCAACTCCCCCGCTTGCTCGCCTATCAGCTGCAGAGTCGTGTCTAAATGCCGAAAAACCACCCAGTTGTAATGCGTGGTTAGGGTGCAAGTGTGTTTCTTGTAGACAGACGAATTATGCGAAACGAGATGCTGTATGTCCGGAACACGTGCTCGGAACTCATTAATATTCCACTGGATTATTTCCATGGTAAAGAAGTATTAGGGATTCGTCGTCATCTTTTTCTTTTTCATCCTTACCTTAACCGACTTCGGACGGGGTAGGTTAAATTCGCCATCGCCTGGTGGCTCCGCCAACGTCAGGGAGTCTGAAGATCCCCGGCGGCTCGAGGAACGAGAGAGGGAGCGGGACTTCATGGACGATGTGCGACTGCTGGCGCGACCAGTAGCCCTAGAATAATTGCTGTCAACAGGGTGGCTGCGGCTAGTTGTCTTGTGAGCTGGTGTCTGCACGGCTATAGATGCAGTTGCCGGTGCAGGTGAGGCACGAGACAGTGAAGGGGTACTCGCAAGTAGGTCAGTCTGTGTGGAAGCATCTGACACAGGAACGTGCTGAATCGCTACGTTGCTGGCAGGAGCGCGTCGGGCAGCCAAGGCATGACCTGTGGTGGTAGCAGGCTTCAGCTGCTCAAAGCGACGACGTGCTTGTTGAAACGTGAGATGTTCTTTCACGCGCAATTCTTGTATACACTTCTCATCCAGAAACTTCGCACACTAACGCGAGCTGACTGGATGGTTCCTCCACAGTTCACACAGAGAGGATCCCGTCTACATGTCGGGTCCTCATGGGCTGCTAAACCACAGCGCTCACATATAGCAGGATTACTACACAAGGTCTTAGTATGGCCGAACCGTTGGCACCTAAAACAACGCACGGGGTTGGGCACATACTGGCGTACGGTGGTACGTTCGTAGCCACAAAAGATATACTTGGGCAATTTAGTTCCTCTGAACGTCAGAAACACCGTACGCAAAGGTACATCCTTGCCATCCTGCTTTCGAGTAAGACGGTAAGCATGACACACACGCTGGTCCGAGAGGCAGGTGGTAATCTCATCGTTCGACAGATTGTCCAGACTGGAGGTGGTGACAACTCCCCTACATGTGCTGAGCGATTTGTGTGGGGCTACCCGAATTGGGTAGGATCCCAATAAACTCGCCTTTAATAGTTTCAGGGTCTGGTCTGCCGTGCTGGTTTCGATCAACAGCGTACCGTCTTGAACTCTGGTCGCGTTCTTAACCGGGCCATATATTCTGTCGACTTCTCGTTTTTACTTTCTCTACTGGTAAGTAGGGGAAGTATTGTATTCCACCCAAAAATTCGATGTCCAGATTTCACCGGAAATATATGTTTTGAGGCCCCCTGAATCCAAAAAGCATTTTTAGAAAAAGGTCCGTGTGTGTGTCTGGGTGTCTGTCAGTCTGTGGGCAGCATAACTCAAAAACGAAAAGTCGGTTAAAAGCCAAACTTGGTATTTAAGTTTAATGTCTTTCAAAGATGCGACACGAAGATTTTGAGGAAAATAGACCCACCCTACACTACCCTTTACATGGAAGATTTTTCGAAAATTTTGATTTTCTTGAAAATGGCTCTAACGATTTTGATT